>BQNB010162885.1:0-14506 GCA_026074375.1 Tanacetum coccineum | reverse complement strand
CAAGTTGAAAACCCTCATATCATTAGACAACGTATATAGCATAGGTTTAACCAGTAAATAGACTAATTAGAACTAATTAAAATACTGATAGAATATAGGATTAATGTTTCACTCTTAGTGTTGGACACCCTACTTACCGTGAAACTCCATCTTGCCCGGGTACACTGCTCGTTAAAGTGTTGTTTTAGGTTTGTCGGCTAAATATAAATTTAAAACTTGATAATCAAATAATTGACCCTACACGACAGCACATCAGGTTTTTGGCGCCGCTGTCGGGGAGTGGATTAATTAAACCTTATTCTTATGGTATTTCTAACCATTTAATTAGTTTAGTTTAGTGTAATCTAAAATTCTATTTGAATTTATTCGCATTGTGTGTTTAAATTCCCGCATTTAATTGTTTTTAAATAGTATTATGTTCTGACTGATCACCTGATACGTCGTATCCACCAGTTGGATACGACGTATCAAACCTTTAACCCAGAACAGCGTATTGAGTTTTACAGTCTAAACAACGTATCTGTTCTTCCAAACAATATGGCGTATTCTGTGAATTCAATACGGCGTATTGGTAATTCAACAGACCTATACTGCGTATTCTAATTAATTGAATACGGCGTATCTGTCAACTGGTACAGTAGCAAACCAAAAATCCATTTGTTTCAATTCTATATTTGATTTCTCTCATCAAGACATATCCTAATGATTTATTGTCATTTGTTTCAGGTAGTGCATGACAAGAAGTTCTACAAAGGAACTACTCAAACTCGAAAAAAAAATTGCTCAAGAAGGAGGCTTTTCGATACACCAAGTCTCGTAGAATCGAATTCACTGGAGTTCGATCACAATTTTGACATCGAGGAACAATCAGAGGAAGAAGTAAGAGAAACAATGACGAAAACAATGGAACAGTATATGAGAAAGACCCGAGGAGATTATGGGTCTAGCGTTACTAGGCCCTCGATCAACCAAGACATCCACTTTGAATTAAAGGGGCAATTTCTCAAGGAACTTCGTGACAATACTTTCAGTGGCTCAGAACACGAAGATGCAAACGAGCACATCGAGAAGGTTCTAGAGATTATTGACTTATTTCACATCCTAAAAATAACTCAAGATCAAATCATGCTTCGAGCCTTCCTTGTATCCCTCACTGGAGCCACAAGCAGATGGCTAAGGAACCAGCCATCATGCTTGATTACAACCTAGGAAGTTCTTAAAACTAAATTTCTAAACAAATATTGTCCACCTGCCCGTACCGCAAAGAAAATGGAGGAAATCAACAACTTCCAGCAGGAACCCAATGAAAGCCTTTTCCGTTTATAGGAAAGATTTAAAGAATTACTGATGAAGTTCCCTCAACATTACTTAACCGACATGCAGGAAGTCATCTTGTTTTATAATGGGCTCGATGTTCCAACTCGACAAATTATGGACTCAAAAGATGTCGTACCTTCCAAAACTGCCGCTGATGCTAAAATAGCCATCCAAGAAATGGCTGAATACTCCAAGAAATGGCACAATGAAACTTATTCAAGAACCAGAAGTACTAAAACTTCTGACGGGCTTGCTGCTATCCAAGCCCGACTCAACAATCTCGGATGAGAAATAAAGAAAGTAAATGAGAAAGTGTACGCTGCTCAGGTCGGATGCGAACTATGCAAGGGACCACACTATACAAAGGATTTTTCACAAAAGGAAGAAGGAAAAACTTTAGAAGAAGCTTACTATACACAGTTCGGTGCACCATATCAACTTGGAGGACAATATAGAGCAGCGAGGCCAGGATTCTACCAATGAAACAATGGGAATGCTTCGTATCCTAATCAAAGACCAAGCCTGGAAGAATCACTAACTAAATTCATGACAGAATCAGCTAAAAGGCATGAAGAAAACTCGAACATAATCAAAGAGATCCGAGCTTCTACAGATGCTGCAATAAGAAACCAATGAGCTTCTATTAAGACCTTAGAAATACAAATCAGACAGATGAGCAAGGTCTTGCAAGAGAGAGGGTTTGGAAGCCTGCCCAGTTCCACAGAGACGAATCCTCGAGACCAAGTTAAATCGATCTCAACTGCTAAGGCTGATTTTTCTGAGATACGCCGTTATTCGGGTTGATGAGCCATTAATCGTTTTCAGGCATACACTGCACAGGAACTTATTTTCTAAAACAGTCCCTTTTTCAAGACGACTGCAAAACTTCGGCTATGATTATTAGAGAGAGGCACAACAAGTGAAAATTCTGGATGACTATACCTTGCCTTAGAAAGAAAAAGACCCAGGGAGCTTTACTTTACCTTGTTTTATTCATAATATCTATTTTGATAAAGCTCTTGTTGACCTTGGGCAAGTCGTGAGCCGTTTTATGCCATTTTTTACCATTACCTCACCGTCTAGATATTTTATCTCACATAGGTTGACATAGAATTGCTGACCGAACCATTAACAACTAGAAGGTATTGCCGAAAATGTGCTAGTTAGGATAGGTCAAATTTATTTTCCCTGTTTATTTATCATCTTTGGACATACCGAGGACAACGATGTTCCTTTAAATCCTCGGGACGAATCACCATTTTGTCAACTGCCCAATTCCAAGATCGATGTTTCAAAAGAAAAAAATTACTTAAGGGCCTGGGATGAAAAAACTTGTTTTTTAAAGTATAAGCCTGCCACTTGCATAATTGAAGGGTTCTTTTTGATGAAAAGTCTTGATTCTGAAACAAAACTTATTGGATGAGGGTTTGATGAATCATCACCCAAAACTTATGATGGGGGGGGGTGGGGGGGGACTTTTTAATAGAAACTAATTGATTTGGAAACACCTCTCAGAAACATACAACCGGAATCATGATGATTTTGTGCCAATTTTTGTTAATTACAGGCTTGATAAGATGGAATATTCTTAGTGTTATCGGGTTTAGTATACTATCGTTAATCTCCTCCTTCCTTGCCCATTAACTTATGTCTGAAGTTTTACTATTCCTATCTGAGGAGAAGGATGAAGGGAAGAGTCAAGCCGGGAATTTAATTGATATACCCGTTTTCGTTGGAAGTTTTCTATTATTGCAGGTTTTACCATCATCGATGATGATGAAATGACAAATGGCGTTGTGCTCGGCATGAGATTTTGCAAGAAGTACGCCTCATGCCAAAGGATTATGAAGAAATTCGCTCTCGGAAATAATTATGAGCGAATTAATGAAGAGTGAAGAAAAGAGGAGAAAGGTCGAACTTAAAGACCGGCTGAAATAAAAGTGCTTCCTAGGAGACAACCCCGTCATTTTAATTGTTTGTCACGTTTAATTGTTTGAATTTTAATTCTGCACGAGTCTGTCTTCCCAGACATTGCATACGGCGTATCGAACCCCTTAGGATACGGCGTATGCATGTCTGGATGTTATCAGTTTTTTTAAAAAAAAACTTAACTATTTAATTTCTAGTAATTTAATTGTTTCTACAGGAACAATACGGCGTATCCTAGGGTTTGGGATACGACGTATTGATCCATGTACAGTTGTGTGTTTAATTGTTTTCTTGTACCATTGTAGCGAGATAGAATTTGCACTTGTCTTCTAATCTTTTATACATGACCTGCTGAAACTATGATATGGTATATGCTGAAAAAAGACTTGTGTTGAACTTACCGGGCATTCTGAAGCCCTAGTCAACACGCTTTTTTCTCAAGGACTCATCTTGGAGAATTATCATGAGCAAAACATCAGGGAGTTTTCCGTTCTAATCTCATTTTCCATTATTATTTTAATTGCTTTATCTATACAACGAGAACGTTATATAATTTAAGTGGGAGGGATGGAGAATTAGAACATACTTGTCTTCTTTTTTACAAAATAACATGCAAAATGCTTAAAAATGGTCAATTTTTTTTTCCAGCATGACTTTTTGTAAAATTACTAGTTACATTACCTAGGCACTATAACTTTGATTGATACATTATTGGAGATTTTTGCCTATTCGTTTCCAACTGGTTTCTACTTCATTTTAACAAAAAATAAATAAGTGTGCGGTGATGTAGTGGGACTTTAAAAATTGGCCTGGTATACACTCGAGACCGCCATGATTTGTCTATGAATGTTTAATTGGTAGAACATGTTAATTGTGATAAATTCTAGATTAAACCAAACAGCCTACATGTCGTAAAAATAACTAACTTCACTGGTTAGTTAAACTCCCGTGTAACCCTTGATTACTCTCATTTTTAGAGTAAAATCCCCTAGAAAACAACATGTGATCCATTCCTTTCTTCTTGTTATACACATTTATATGTTTCGTTACACCTTTTTTTTTTTACCCGCCTTTAGCTCCGTGTAGATTAAGCCTATTTTAATCAATGTTGCTAGTTGCTTTCGTGTAAAGTTCTGTATTTTCTGCGTCAAAGTGAAATTTTTCTATCTCTGTAATGGTCGGGAAATTGCACAATGCAATGGGAAAATTATGTAGCTCGTAAGTTTTGCTACTTTCGCGATTATGAATTATGTCAGAAGAAAAAATAAGTACTACAAGGAAAAGATCATCCGGACAAATTATGATAATGAAGACGGTGAAACCAAACTGAGGTTTATTAGTATTATTTGAAAAAAAGAAAAAAAAAGAATGAGAGATAGTCGGTCAAAGACGTTTTATAAGAATATGAATTACTTAGAAAAGACTCGATTATTCGTTGATACGTTAAAAAATCAACGATGTTAAGTTTTTGTAAAAGTGGACGATATCACACTTGTGTTAAAAGTATGTAAATAGCGGGATGTAAGGGAAGTTGCCGTTTAGGGGAATTGCCAACTTGGTGTCTTTGTCATTTCCGATGATCGGGCGTTTGTTCTATAAGTATTGAGTCTTTGTTATGGATCGGGTCGGGGGAAAGTTACTAGCAACCGTACCTTATTTGTTGGCTTAATCTATTTGTTTTGTATATTTTATTTAACACCCATTTTACTTCTCTTTCTTAGCAACTAACCTTAGTGTCTACTCGAATGAGGATTTGTTATCGAGCGTCTCGTGCATTGTCTATTCGGTCTGTTACGGCTATTTGTATGCATGTCTCAGCGGCCTTGTGGATGACAGATATTTTGGTAAAAGTTATAAGCTCCCTACCCTATATCATTTTTCATCCTAACCGTTGGTTAAACATGAACGGGGTTGTGTTTAGATTGTATATGTCTATTTTGTCGTTACGGCCTTGCATATACGATACAGCTGCCTTGTTGGTGTGGTACTTATGGTGAAAGATTGTTGAATGATCAACCGTAAGCCTTCTAAACCTAATTTAGCTTTTGACTTGTTCTTCCTTAGCTTTAGCGGTGGAGATGTGTATCCTTTCCAAGCCTATGATACAAAACTAATCACGACTCTTTCTGAGGCATATTGAAGCGTACTACCTTAAATGTTGCTCCAAGATAGTTGAGCGATCTGAGTGTTTTCATTTCTATATTTCGTGAGGTGCTTGGTTATTAGGATAAATGATGCTTAAACGGAAAATCCTTAACTTCGGTTAGGACACATTTTCATAAACTAAACTTTTTCTAAGGTCTACTTGAGGACAAGTATGATTCAAGTGGGAGGATATTTGATAACATCAAATAACGTCACTTTATTATATCATTTATCCCATCTGTTTTGCCCACTTTTATATAATTATTGCATTATTTGATACTTAATTACTATAAAGTTGATAAATTCAGTAATTCAGGAGTGTTTTGTGAAGATAAGCTAAAAGGCGCACAATTTGGAGCTAAAACAAAGACATTTTAAGATTTCTAAAAATTCACCAATACGCCGTATCCAACTAAGAAGATACAGCGTATCAGCGCCACGACTTCACAAGAAAACGCTTTTAGACAATTCCTAATACGGCGTATCTATACTGCCTACATACGCCGTATCCATAAAGATAACTTTCGTAGATAAGTAAATCAAGTTAAGTGGGAATGATATCAAGATTAATGACAACACCCCCAAACTGGGCCTAGACGGAATACGTGTCCGAGGGCGTGACGTCATAACAATCCGATCACAAAGCAATAAGGAACGACCACTAATCATGGACGTTTGAAAAAGTTTACTCGTTGCATAACATAAAATAATTTTTCATGTTTTACAGACCATATTAATTAGTTAGAAATGGTAGCGGAGCATAACAGGAGTTTGTAAAAAACAAATGAGTAAATAATAGATAGTCTTGAATTTGGTGCGAAGTTCATAGCTCATAGACTCCAAATAGCATCGAGAATCAATCCAAGCTAAGCACTTGAGAAACATGTTTTAAAACGTCAACAAATGTTGGTAGAATTCATAGGTTTAAGTTTATACAAGAGTGGACCACAAGATTTCAAAAAACGTATGTGACTACTATAACGAATATCAGCCATCACAATAAAAAGTATTTATTGTTGCTCTAAAGCTCATGGACACACGATAGCTAATTAAGTCAACAGGCATGTTACCTCCTTGTTTGCAAAGTATATGCCCTAAGCGGTGTCCAAAACCAAAAGACCACCAAAGTATAATTCGGACATGACAATATACGTTGTTCTCGTTAGTGGGAACCATGCGGATAGGGATAATAGTCCCAATAGATCTTATCTTTTCATCGCGCTCCTCAACACCGTCCTCGTTCGAGAAACTAACAGTTCATGATAATGTTGGCTGTAGTAGGTTTGTAAGCTACTTAGGCATACATAACAAGTATAACTCACGTAAAGCACTTGTGTCAATTTTAAATGCAACAATGTTTCTCACCCCAATAGTTTAAAGTGTTGTAAATAGTAAAAGGTGTGGGGCTATGAACTCACCCTTAGCAAGGGTAAGCGATAATCCACAACAGTTGATGAAGTTATAAAAGAGGTCTTGAAGCGTCCTAGAGTCAGTACGGTATGACTTAGCATTTATCAGAGAAGCAGTAAAGCATCCATGTTTTATCATTTAAAGGAATCCAGGTCTTTGCGTTTTTAGTAATAAAAGACTTTGAAACTTTTCTACGTCTTAGTTTTAATTCCGACACTTGTGTAAAAATTTACTATTTTAGATACTTTCCTTTTAGGTATCTTTTTGTTGTTTCATATAGTTTAATAGCGTACCCCTATTTTCTTATGTTTCCTTTTTTTACAATCGTTAACAATTAAATTCGCCTACTCTCTTATGTTTAAATCGCCTAAATGTCGTTTCGTACCATTTTTTAATATCTACATTTTATTAAGTTCGGCATCCTATAATACATGTATAACATTTCTAGATGTTCTAACTAATTACCTAACGTCTCTATATGTTTCGCTTGCATTTAAAACATTCAAAATCGTCCGAAAGTGCCCGTAACCCTCTTTTATAAACCCAATCAGCCCACTTTATTTAGTGTTTTTCTTAAAAACTTATTTTTCCCGATTTTGTGGGTTTATAATGTCTCTCATTCGTTATGGACTTTAGGCTTAGAGGTTGCCAACAGTTTTTAGTAATATCTCATTTCGGACAACCTTTCGTGTTTTATACTTTGGCCGTTTAGGACCGTAGGGTCCGAATTCGCCCGTTTTAGTGTGCTGATTTGGTCTTTTGTATTACTTTTCCACATTTCGCCGAATGTTTCATGTTTCATTTGGGTCATAACGTGGACGTTTTTAAGTCCGATTTTAAAGTGTGATATATGAAAAATTATCTATTCGAAACGAGCTCTTCGAAAACTACTTTTACAACTAATGAAAACATTTTTAAGTCGCTCAAACCCTCAAAACAAAATCGGGACAGCAAGTATAGTTTGCCGAAAAAGTGAAAAAATTCAACCAAAATAGCCATAATTGTGACTAGTTCTAGTTCTACCTTTTTTACCACTAATCCACACAAAATAACCTTAAACCAACCTAATCTCTATTGTTGCAACTCTCATCCACTCTCAATTCTCAACCAAGAAATATTCTAAAACTAAACATAAGCTTTTGCCATAAACTTTTCATCATTTTTTTATGATGAACAAAATATTTTGTAGTTTCTTTTGTAAAAAACTTCACAAACACATGGATCTTTAGGTATTACATAGATCTATAACAAGATTCAATATAACATCACAATTAGAACAAGTGGGGTCATGAAATACTCACAGGAAATAGTAAGGATGTAGACACAAGGTATTGCAAAAATCCCACTTATAAACTTGAAACCTAGTTTTTATGATTCTTGAAAACTCTTGAAAACAACCAACAAGAGGGGTCTTTTTTTTAACTTGGATCTACCTTAGATATAACTAGGAATGAGTTTAGAATACTTGAATCTTGAAGAAAATCAAAAGATATGGATGTGTTTATGGGTGAATAGTGTGTCGGTGTGCCGTGAGCTAGGAGACACAAGGGAGGAAGAAAGAAAATTTTTGAGGCTAGTGAATGAAAGTATAACCCTAAGTGTGAGAATGTGCTCTTATTTATAGTAGGAGAGTTAGGGTTTTGTGGGTTCAAGTAATGCTTAAGTGACCAACACACACCAAAGGTGTGTTTGGTCTTGGGTTCGGCCGAATGTGGCTCACAAGGACCAAGATGGTTCAAATTTTCTAGCCAAGGTTCACTCAAGATGGATATGGTTCAAAGTTACTAGTCAAATGTGTAAGAATTGTGTAAGTATTCACATGCAAGTGTTGTATGAGAAGTATACACATGAGAGTGACACTCTCATGTGTCATTTTCCAAGTTTATATGCACACATGGGTGCATGTTTCAAAAAAATATGCCAAATCTTTAATTTAGAGTTCAAGTATACATGTTGTTGTGGTTTAGGCGCCACATTTGGCTAGGGAAAAGAGGTGAACAAAATTTTTAGTAGTATGACACGAGAAATATGATAACTTGAGTTTACACGAAAAGATTTCGAGTTTTCGGGGTTCCGTTTGGTCAAAAACGCGAAAAACGTAATTTAAGGGATAAAACCCTAAAATTAATATCGGAAGTGATTAAAAATCATGAAACACTCAGGAAAGCTAATATAACACATATTAAGCCTAAATTAATTTATAACCGATGCCGGAACGCGTCCGATGACGTTTCTCAATTTTTACGCAGTTTAGTTCCTCGGTAAATTGTCAGATTTAAACGTAACGTATAAAATTTAAAGTAGATGACCGTAGTGGGTCAGAATACTAACCGGGAATTTACGGGGTGTGACATTAATCTACAAAGAGAAAGTACAAAAAAGGGACTCTTCCTCTTCACAAGGTCAAATTATCTAACTTGTATATACTTGTACCAAAGATGCTGCAGCCATAGGCTCTGGGCTGATGTCTGCAAAAAGTTGTGATATAGGAGCACCCAATTGAGTTTCAATGGAACATATGGCAACCTTGGTTGAAAATTGGTTGGAAAATAGGTGTATTTGATCTCCTCGTGTTAAAACAATAATAGTATATGAGAGTGATTAATTATAAACAAACTAAAGTGCCTTATTATTATACAGTTAAAGGTTTATCAGTGTCAGAACCACCTGTAGTTTAGCAAGTTCAGTACGATATACAGATGGTAGAATATATGGTCTTGTGCTGAGAGCCTGTCCATTCTGTTTTAATCAGTCACCCATTCCACTTCAGTTTCTATCTAATTCCCATCCGAGTAGAATTCATATATGCATAATGCATATAACATTTTGATGTAAAATTCACCATACCCTCACAGCTATCTCAGGTAAAAATCAACATGATGAAGGGAAAGACATGAAAAAAATACAAAAGAATACTTGCCTTAATATAGAAAGGACCCAAGCGGATGAGTGTATCACAAAACTGCATCAATTAGAATAGAGTTATTTTTTGTTTGTTACGATAATTAACAAACAATAAGGAAAGAAAACTGAGAAGAGGGTGAACTACAAATAAAGCAAAACAATGTACATATTCATATGGGAACTGCCCCAGAAATAAGAGCTTAAAATACATGCTAGTTTGGGCATCTAAGCGTAGACCAATTGAAAGAATTGGGCTAGCATGAGTGGTAATCAATAAACCATAGAGCACTTGTTCATGCTAAACTGCAAACTGAATCTGATAAAGTGGTGGGCCCAAAAGATGATCGACGGTTAACTGTACAGAGCTACAACCCATTTTTCAGGTAGATATTGGAAGAATCATCATAGTTTCTTGGGCAAATTGTAGTTTTTCTTAAGGAACTTTGAAGCAGCATCATCGTTTCGACAATATAACACACGTAGAAGAGTGTTTGGATCAGATGGACTCCATTGACCAGTAGTTGCAGGTAATGGGAGTCTAGATTTAGCAGATGACCCATACGTCTCTAGAGTCACACGTCTAAATCGTTCAATAACCGTCTCAGTTTCGGTTCTAAAAAGTGGAATCACATCTCTTGTTGTAGCTGAAAACTTATTAATTACATCCATTGGCAACCCGTCACCGTTAGCCCAGAATAAATCTCTGAGAGACTTGAAGTCATCTTCAATTTGTCGAGAATATTGAAGAGTAAAAGCACAAGACGGGCCACCCGCAAGCAAAACCAGCAAAAACCCTTCAAAGACGCTTTCATTATTTCAGCAACTAAACGTGTTCTTACCCTCTCGTTCACAGTGTCTGCAATAACCATCAAGTTCTGTTCCAGGTCCTGAAGGAACGGTTCGATTGCAGAAGATGACAGCTCACCAACATATAATCCGTCCCATAAAGAATGACTAAGATCATGAAACACGATCTTGTAAGCAGTGGACTCACATAGTTGTTGAATCCCTTCTAAACATGCACCAGGGTGAGTTCAAACTTCTTTGATAAACCGTTTGAAAAGTCTGAAACATGAGCGGATTCAGAGTTTCTTAACAGGGTTATGATTCTTTTTTCTAGAACTTCAAGTTCTGTACAGATTTGTTGTAGAGTGTTTATATGTACACATAATTGTGGTACTCCAAAAGCATTATCATTCCCTTTTGTTGTTGCTACCTGAGAATTTCTTCTTTGTAGATTGGCAGGTTTCTCTTTTTTCCTAAAACACCATGAAATTTTGTCTCGGCGGCACATCTGGTTAATGCTAGCATAGCTGGAATGAATGTGTTCCTTGATCCTGCACATGAAATTTAATAAAAAACAATGAACAATAAAGTTTACTTTTTTAGGTAATTAGTCCAAAAAATTTATGTGATATTTGTTGAGAATGAAATAATTACCGCATCCTGATTTTGCTTTGCTTGTGTAATACTGAAGACATCGATCGAGGCCAACAATTAAATCAGGAAGCAAGGCTGGATGTGTGGGAATTGGCAGCTAAAAAAAGGCATCTAAAGTTTCATCGATAATCGTCAGGACTTCAACAGCTGAGGGAGTGTACCCTTCTTGATTAGCTCGTGAATTCCATACCTGATATTGAGAATCGTTAGTTGGTGACCTATTAGAATTACATAAATTTCATATAAGTTTCTGTACGTAGTAGTATCATTTCAGTATTACCGGATAAACATGAACATAGTGTAGGAAGGGGGTGTTTGGCATTGCATTCTGGAGCTGCTTATGTTATATGGAATTACGGGATGGTGTTTAGATGTGCTTCTGCGTTTTGAAGCGCAATAATCAACAATGGTTAAAGCTTTGAAGAAGCAACTTCTTCAGCAAGGATAACCTACCACGAAGATATAAAGCTTAGTACGAGTAACAACAAAAATTGCAGAAAATTACACATAATAGAAGTAAATGTAAGTGTACCATGTTAGGATGCGACTGCAGAGTGCACTCCAAAGCAACATGAGATGCCTTCCTACCCATGATCCGGATAAAATAGTAGTACTGGAAACATCGAAAACCAATAAGAATTTAGCAAGGCGTCAGAGCATAAGCTACAAATCAGCAAGAAGATACAAGCACAGAAAACTCCGAGTGGTTTACCTTCTCAGCAGAAAGAGCATCTGTGCAGACGTTGCTGATAAGTTGAGAGTTGACCAAGAAAAAGGAAAACAAACAAGTGACTATAAGTACGCAGAAACTATGTTATATTGTTACAGTATATTGTAAAAATTTGTTGGATATATACCTTGCATATAGTATCAAAACCAACATTGGCTTCAACGAACTGATGCTTAAGATCTCCGTTCAAGGTAACAGGTACTCCAACCACCTGTGAAATTGGAAAAAAGAATCAACATATACCGTATATGTGAGGTAAAAGAAATCTTGATGTACAAGAGCTCTATGTAGCAAATATGAGCACATATATACCTTTGTAGCGCATTTTGCTTCTGCAAAAGTTTCAGCAAGCTGAGCTGTATTTGTGTTGAAAGTTACCCCTGCAACAAAGCAAGTGTTAGTACAAGACAAAAAGTTTATAGCGGATACTTACTGTCAATATCGTTCATATACCTCCAACAATGTCTAGGCCATCCAAATTCAGAGCCTTGCATGCTGCCATGGCGGAATTTACTTGTTCTGTGGTTCTAATTTGATCCTTTGTTCGTCCCAACAGATCATAACCACCTTCAAGAGATTACCATAGTCGAATTAAATTACTTCATGAGAGAAAAAGAATAACATAATCTTATAATTACACAATTATCCTGCTACCTTGATTTTTGTAGGTTGCAAGAACATCATCTGTGATATCGAGGGTCTTCTGAGCAAATAAACCTTCAGAACCACCTGGTTACATGCATAACACAATAGTTATGAGTACACATTCCGACACATCACAATCCCATACCGAAAATAAAAGGGGATAAGATGATTACCCAAAAATCTAAGCAATGTGCTCTTAGGGTGCTCATTGATAGTCTGAGCATTGGCTGTTTTAGATTTTTCTCTAAAAAAATGAGCCAAAGGTTGACCATAAGTGTGAGGAAATGATCGAGCAATAGCATTGCAGGATCTGTTGCAGCAGTAGCATCACCGAACTCTACTCGCACAGTTGTACCCTGTTAAAAAACCCAAAGCAGATAATCTGTATGGAGTGTCCGATAATGGGGTAACTCATACAAAAATCCATCTTAATTTTGACTATTTATGCAAGATGTTTAGTGTTTTATAATATTTTAAGAGTGTTGCATAGTTTTTCAAGAGTGTTTAGGCTAAATACGAGTATAACAAACCAACTGAATCCCAAAATAAGTAACCTCTTTAGTAATAAATAACTTAGCTTAACCACATAAGCAGAAGCGATTACTTTTTAGTAGCTTAACTATCAGCAGATAAGCCAAAACAAATTACATCAAGTTACAAATAAGGGGCACTATAACACGTTTCTTGTTTCCCAATAGTCAAAGTCTCTAAGAGATGAAAACAATTTGCGCATAGGTCAATTAAGAAAACATTAACAAACTTTCAGGCACAGAACAAAACCAACCCAAATGAATCAAACTATTCTATGATTATATTGTTCTCAAAAGTATTATCTTAAGCGGTTACTTGTTCATAGAACTCTACATGATCAAAAAGAGACCTATACAAGCTAATGCAAAGACTGGAAAAGAACTAGGAGATATCAACATGACAACATATCATGCTCATAAAAGACAAGGGAAGGTCAAGGTTCACAATAATATGTCTACTCTAGTTCGTATGTCCTTAAGCGTATAAGTAAAGGCATACACGAATATTTCTATTCAACTCGACCCCTTAAAACCTTGTAACTTTTGACCCATTGACTCATTTTATTAACAAACCTTTTACTGGTTTTACGCTTTAACCGTTAGACATAAACATATACCAATCGACCCGTCTACAAGTAAATGGGTCGAACTGCAACCTTTCGTACAATACTATATTTAGTAAACAAGAGAGCTGGAAGTGGAGATCTTAACTAGCTAGGAAATTTTCACACAAAAAATTTTAGAAAATTTTCACGAGTGAAGAAAAATACCTCCTATATCTTCACATGTGAAGAAAAATATCTCCAATATTTTCACGTGTGAAGATGCTCTAACTAAACTTTTCATGTGCGACGCGTGAAGAAAAATATCTCTTATATTTTCACGAGGCGAAGACACTCTTACTAAACTTAATCAATGCTACCTAATTCGTAATCTATACTTTAACATGATTGACATATTTATAATTTGAACAATGATAAAAACTTCAAATTCATAGTAATTCCAAATTCTACAGTTAAATTTTATATATAAAAGAAAAAACAGTTACTTGATTTTTTTTTTGTAATCTAATGTGAAAGCTCGTCTTCTTCATTAATCCCAGCTTGCTTCCTCTTCTTCTTCACTCATATTGATCTAATTTTATGTTATTTAGGATCGATCGTATTTTTTAGGTTTTTAATGGTGAATGGTGGTTAACGGTGTGAACAGTGTCGTTTGGTGGTGAAGATGGTGCTGTTTCATGGTGATGGTGATGAACACTACGATGGTGAAATCACTAGAAGTTTGTGTGTGTTGGTATGTGTTTTGGTGTGTGTGAATTGAAAAGTTAGGTGAATTGTTATAAATGAGGAGAGATAACTTAGACCCCTATCATTTTTTTATCAAAAGTTACAAAAATGCCCTTCGTTTTTGTTTAGTGCAAAATGTATTATAAATCACAGCCATTAGATGTAAA
>BQNB010162884.1:0-10613 GCA_026074375.1 Tanacetum coccineum | reverse complement strand
CGACAGACCACTTTGCAAAAATGTCATTAAAGTGGCTCTGGAAAAACAACCGTGATGAGGAAAATACTGTTATTCGCAAAAAATCTCGTCTTGTAGCTAAGTGATATGCTCAAATGGAAGGAATTAATTTCGAAGAGTCATTTCAAAGAGTCTTGTAGCCGTCTGGTTGTTCATTGCGTACGCTGCACACAAATCCTTTACCGTATACCAGATGGACGTCAAAACAGCATTTCTTTATGGACCTCTAAAGGAAGAAGTGTACGTAAACCAACCAGAAGGATTTGTTGACCCATATCATCCTGACAAAGTTTACCATCTCAAGAAAGCATTATATGGTCTCAAACAAGCACCAAGAGCGTGCTATGATGAACTCTCCAACTTCCTAGTATCTAAAGGATTCTCAAAAGGTTCTATTGATCCAACTCTATTCATAACTAAACATGGGAAAGACATATTGCTTGTGTAAATTTACGTTGATGACATAATTTTTGGTTCTATGAACCCAAAACTTTCTAAACGATTTGGAAAACTAATGCACAGCAAGTTTCATATGTCTATGATGGGGGAGCTGAAATTCTTTTTAGGAATTCAGATCTACCAATCCCCTTGTGGTATCTTTATAAACCAAGCTAAGTATGCTCAAGAGATACTTAAAAAGCATGGTATGACCTCATGTGATAGCATTGGTACACCAATAGCTACAAAACACCTTGATGCTAACTTGAGTGGTACTCCGATCGACCAAACGAAATATCATAGTATGGTCGGAGCACTCATGTACTTAACAGCAAGTAGACTAGATATTATACATGCAACATGTTATTGTGCTCGCTATCAAGCGAAACCGATTGAGAAACATCTCACTGCGGTTAAACGGATCTTTCGATACCTTAAAGACTCCATTAACATGGGTCTTTGGTATCCGAAGGACACCGGTTTTGAACTAACTACTTTTTCAGATTCAGATCAAGCGGGTTGTCTCAATTTACGTAAGCGTACATCTGGTGGCATACAATTTCTAGGTGGTGATAAGGCAGTTAGCTAGTCATCCAAAAAGCAGGACTGCACCTCAATGTCTTTAGCAGAAGCCGAGTATGTATCTTTATCTGTGTGCTACGCACAAGTTCTATGGTTGAGAACTCAGCTTATAGATTTTGGCTTCTACTTTGATAAAATACCTATGTATTGTGACTCAAAGGCAACCATAGCCATCTCGTGCAATTTAATCCAGCATTCCCGTATCAAGCACATCGATGTCCGATATCACTTCATAAAGGAACAGGTTGAAAAGGGTATTGTTGAATTATTCTTTGTCAGAACTGAATACCAGTTAGCTGACACCTGTTTACGAAAGCTTTGTCGAAAGATAGGTTTTAAGTAATCTTGCTCAGACGCTCGGTATGCGAGATGTTTTGACTCCTGATGAACTGGAGGTTTTTGGCAATTGAATCTGCTTGCTCATCAAACAGCAATTTGGTATATACTTTTTATTCTTCTTTATTTTTGATGTATAAAAAATTTGAAAAAGAAAATAGAAATATATAAAACTAGAAAAACAAAATTATAAAAAAAATCAGAAAAATTCAAAAATACAAAAAGAATCTTCTCGACTGTCTTGGAATGATAACATTTATGACCTAAGATAATGTTGTTTAACATCGACTACGGGCGTGTAAATAAGTTCGACCAGGAGTTCAATGCGTTCCAAAACATGTCATTTTCTTAAATTTTTCTCTATGATCTTATGTACATTTCAGTGCATTAACTCGGTCCAAATGTAATAGGAATGTGTACGCGCTCTGTGCGTTACTCTAAAATAGAGAGAAGTCTTCTATTCATGTTTTTTAAATACGATTGAACATAATTTTTTCAAAAAAAAAGAACTTTCAATGTCAAAATTGTCTACATATATTTGTGGCGCATTTTTCCATAAAAATTGTATTTGTTAAAATTGTGTGTTCAACACTCTCTTCCTCGAATAATTTTCAAAGAATTGTAGTACGTAGAATATCATTTTATGTGAATCAATTTCTGAGGGGGAGCTTTTTGAAACAAAGCCTTTTAATGTGTCGGATACATCTCATAAATATCAATTTTATGTATCCAAACACATTTTGTGAAATTAAAATTGTGGAAACTTAATGTTCATATTAATAATATACATTGTTCTCTAAGGCATCTCACTTCCGTCTTCAAACTTTTGTGGTGTCATATCAATTTTTCATTCTAATGTCATGTTTTAATAAATATTGGTATCCCACATATACTGTTGAAGGGGAGCAATCAGGAAAATGAATTCATGCAATATCGTAGTATAATTTTTCTCCCCATGGAATTTTTCATGTCAAAATTTAATCAAATGGTATTTCAAATACTAAGTCTTTTATTTAATATAAGGGGAGAAAATGTGATTAAAATTGTTATAGACGAATGTGACTTTAAGACTCTAAGTGTAATCTTTTCTTTCATGTGCTAAACAATTCTCGAATCTCGAAGCACATGTTATGGGGGAGTAGATTTGATAATAACAATGGTCAGAAATGGTTTTATGGTTGATCTCTATACCCAACAACCTATTAAGTTTCACGCCGTTCTTAAAGTTCATAAGGTGGTTAGGTTTAGGTATAAGCATATCGATCTACCAGAATCGGAGGGATGTTACCCAAGGACACTCCATAGTTAGAATTGCAGTCATTGGTAGTCGATTGGGAGATAGATTTGTACTAGGGAAAAACGCAGACTAAGGATGGAGATAACATGGAACAATCACAACAGGTAGTGTTAGTAATGAGTTCTTAGTAAGCATTGAAGGGGTGTGGAAGAATAAAAAAGAATGTATGGGTTAAAGGGGGAAAGAAAAAGCCCTCCCAAACTTAGGTAAGGAAACCGGGTCAAATACATAATTATCAAAATCACAAAGATGATCTGTTGATATTGAAGACGGACATCATGGACCCAGTGGATGCAATCACAACCTTCCAGCCCATTCGGGTTGCTCTTCAAAGAAACTTGTCTCATTTGTCACAGAGATACACACGTTATCTATTGACATCTCACTCCGAGATTGTTGATATTGAATAGGTGGCAGTCTGCTCCAGCCTTCGATTACTAAAACCAAAAGTGCTACCAAATTTGAGTCTAGATGCCAAGAAAGATCAAATTTTAAATCTTATTAGGACACAATTGACTTAAATATACTTGTTGTACACCATAAAGTTCACAAGATGTAACAAAGAGTCCTACGGCATTATCCTTGAGATCTTGCCAGAACATCTGAGTGATACTTAAGTATTCACAGTGAAGTGGAAATTCCTCCCACCCCCCTTCCCCCCTTCCCCCCTGCTTGTGCAACATCAAACCTTTCTTGGTAGGTGCTTGCAGATTCTTATGATATCAAGCTTGTCGATAATGGATATCAATTTTGGTCTAGTAAATGAATTGACGACTTAATCAGAAAGATAGTAACTATCTGATTCACTCTTACCGTGTTGTCTGCTTTGAGACGTTCCGGTAATGAGAACTAGTAAGCATGGTGAATCTAATACATCTGTATTAGAAGATCCTACGCTTTGAGCTAGAAACCCTGTCAAGAGATTCTTTTAATCTACCTGATCACAAGGTATAGTATTTATACTATAAAACGGGAAACCGGAGGTTAATGCACGAACTAAAGATGAATGACATACCAAATTCATCTTTTATGCTAACGTTTTATTTAGGATAAGACGACGGTGTTGCAGCCTCATTCCAGCGAAGTCGGATTCATAAACCACATGCTCATACTCAAGCTTTCAAAGTCAATCATTCAACGTAAGATAGTTGATTCTAATCTTCCCCACCATCAAAGAGCTCAAAGTCAAATAAATATTCATTCATTTGGGAGAATGTTAGACATTATTAATCAACATATGTCATAACAGAATGTAAACAAGTATGAGCAGGTTGGTCAAGAGCACAAGTTAATCAAGGATGTCAAATCAGATGATTCCAAGTCAAGGAGATGAGGCAAGATAACGATCTCAGAATTCAAAGTCTCAAAGATAAAGGCAAAAATCAAGATTCACAAGAGCATGATGAACAAAAAGCCATTACAAACAAGACAAGACCATAACAAAGCAAAGCATAAACGTCAAAGACCATAACAAAGCAAAGCATAAACGTCAAACTCACACCTGTATTCCTCACAATTCTCCCACACCTCACTTCTCATCTAAAAATTCCCTAATCATTTTTCAATCCCTTCTACCCAAAAAATGATTATACCTTCCACACACTCTAAACTTTCCTTTCCTAAACCACCCCATAATCACATTTGCCCATCTCTTTTCTCTCTTATGGTAATGTGATTATCAACCTAATCAATCCTTTGATTATCACCCTTATCATCCTCATCACTTAAACCTTCTTCATAACTACAAGCCTAAACCTTTCTCCATATAAGCCTTCCTCAAAACACACCTACATGGGACAACTCATATTCCCTTACACCATTATACTTGTTGTACTTCTTGTCCCTTTCATTCTCAGCATAGGCTCATATCCTTCACATCTTAAAATTCTCCACCACACATTGCCTATTCATTCTTCTTCTCCACTTCTACACTCACATAACTCTTTCTCTTAAATTCAAACTACACACACATACACACTCTCAAAGCTTCCTCTATACACCTATTCTCACAACACCTCTTAGTTTGAATTCAAATCTCACACACATTTACTACAGCTTCCCTCACACACTTTGCCAACTAATCCTTATCCCAACACTTCAAATTAGAATTTGAAATCACAATCTGTTAGCCGTGTTTTTATTAAAGTGATGGTTATTAAATATTCCCGAGCCTTGTATAAGAAAAACTTAGTTTACGGGAATTTATCTAAGCTAATTAGGCGTAGGTGTCGGGCTTAAGTCCATTAGTAATAGGTCCGGCCCAAAGTCAAGCCCAACAACCCAAGAAGGGTTGTATAAATCCCTCTCCAAGTGTGGAGAGGGTATTGCTTCTCATTTCTCTTCTTAAAAAGTAATCATTTTTCTCTTTTGCTTCTCACTCTAGTTCTTTCTCTCTCTAAAATCTTTTTCTTATTTTATGTTTTAGTGATGAAATGATAGCATGTAACATGTGGTATCAAGAGCCAAGGTTGGATTTAGTGTTTTTGTTGTGGTAATTTTTTAGCTTATTCGTTGGCTTATTTGAGATTTAAAGGATTCGGTTTATTTATTTTTTCTACGTCTTCTTTTTCAACTTAATTTTTTTATACTTAAAACTGTTTTTGCTGAAAAGATTCGGATACCATTGGCTTAACACTTGGGTAAAAACGTTCACTCTACTTACATTCTGATTCAAAACGTTTCTTGCTTATCGTTTTGTTTAGTCATATAGTTAATTTGAAAACGGCTTCTAAAACCTTATTTTTGAGCTTATCGTGTCACGTCAAGGTTTCACTAGTGGCTATTTCGAAAGCTTATTTCTAGCTTATTGTGGTTAAAGTGTTCGTGGCTTATTATTGGGTTTAGCTTATTTTCTGGTTTGGCTTACTTATTGTGGTAACTAGCATGATTTTAGGGCTTATTCATAAGTTTTTTTCAAGTTTTTGGGTTGCTTATCATTGGTGTGGTACTCAACGCTTGCAAGAAGAAAGACGTGCGCCAACTGTTTGAGATTTTGTCACTACCGATCTAGTCACAAGCCAAAGAGCCAATCTAGTTCAAGACAAGGGAGCCGATCTAGTCAGTTGCCACTAGTGCCGATCTAGTCATTGTGCTACAAGGACCCGATCTAGTTGCCGTTTCTAAGACCCGATCTAATTCCACTACAAGAACCGATCTAGTCCTTTTTCAAACGGAACTGATCTAGTTATTTTTAAGGGGAAACAGATCTTGTCACATCTCTTACAACCCGATCTAATCAATTATTTGAAGAACCGATCTAGTACTCAGTTTTGAAGACCCGAACTAGATGATTTCAAAAAACAAATCGATCTAATGAATTCATTAAGCAACCGATCTACTCATAATCATTAGGGAACCGATCTACCAATCAAACAAGAACAAATTCTATACGTTTTAAGCATTTTTCGGTTTTTTGGTTTCGAGTGTCGATTAACTACGAGACTTATAACGCTACCATTATGATCTGTGATCCTTTTTCGATCAACGTGGTATATTTACTTTCATTGACGATAACCAGATAACTCTGAGAGACAAGTTTTATACTCGTTACAGTTTTACAAAATTCAAAATGAAGAAGACGTACACTTTGGTGGGAAAATTTTGTCAATTAATTAAAACTTAATTCAAAAAGTGCGCATGCAGTCCCTACAATTCAAAGATAATTTCACCACTAGTCCTTGTTTCAATAAAAACCTTTCTAGTTGAAACTCATGTTGCACCGTTTGTCCTTATTTGAGTTTTAATTAACCAGTACTCATTTTAAGTTCAACGTTTGTGCACCGGTCATCGTTTTAAGCTCATTTTTCGCCAACAAAAGCTCAAATTCTTCAATTTCAACCACAATTAATCATTGTTTCACGGTTTTTCTTGATTTAGTTAAATCTTGTAAAAGTCGATTCTTTTTACGGTTTAAGTCATAGATTTGTAAAATCCCGTGAACGTCAATTGGTTTCAATCCACAACAACAATCACTTTACCCACTAAAGATCATTGTGTATCATTTCACATCACTTTTGCATTGTCGACTCAACATGACATCAATGCTTTTAAAGCACAACGACTAGCAAACACACATGATCCTTTGCACTTAAGATTGCAATTAGAAACTCTTACACCGGTTACCTAGTTCAATCACATCATTGCCAACCTAACAACAAAAAAATTTTTCCACAACCCAACTTCAAACTTTGTCCAACAAACCTGTCATTCAACACGAACAACTTGCACACAACCAATGCAGAATCTCGAAGACAGTTCAGATCACACAACTGCAATATACAAGGCACTTGCTTTAATAGCTAAAGCATTCAAAATCAACACCATTCCAACAAACAACAACCAAAGAAGTTCATTAATTCCCCGCAATAATCAAATTGCACAACCAGATATGAACACGAGCTAAGAAATCAAAATGAAAATGTTTGATGACAATGTTAGAAATCAGATGAGACAAAATACTATGCAGAATGATAGGAATAAAGTTGGGCAAAATGTTGTTTCAGAATCCGGGCATTCAGATTGTTGAAAATATGAATGGGCTTAGTGTTGTTTTGGAAATTGCAAATCAGTATGGGAATGGAAATGTTGTTACAGCACCGGCTGAGGGTAATGGTAATGGTATCAATGGTAATCCGATAAGGTGTTACAACTGTCGAGGAGAGGGTCATTATGCCAGCAACTGCACAATAAAGCCAAGGAAACGGGATGCTGCTTATCTACAGCAACAGCTGCAGATTGCTAAGAGGAATGAAGAGCGGATCCAAAACTCAAGAGGAATTTGAGTTCATGGCTGCTGCAGATGCTTATAAAGAAACTAAGAGAGTAAAAGTGAACTGCACTTCAGAGAATACATTGCAGCAAGCATCCACATCTGGAACTCAGTTTGACAATGCTCCCGTCTATGACTCAGATGGATCAACTGAGGTACCTAAAGATGAAAATTGTTATAATCATGATATATACAATATGCTTACTCATGAAGTGCAGTCTACTGATTCAAAATGAGCTTAGAATCACACGAAATAAAAACTTGAAAATTGCATTATTAAAAAGGAAAAAGAATAGCTGTTCTTTGGAATAATTAGTACAACAAAATGTGAAGAATGAAAATATGACAAGATTTCGTATGATAAAGCTTATAATGACATGCAACAAAAGATCGAACGGTTGCAAGCTCAGTTGGGAGATCTCAAGGGTAAGAGTAGTGATACTCAATGTGCATCAAATACCCTTGACCCTTTGTCTTAGAAACCAAAAGATGAGAACGTGTCATTAGAATCTCAGGTTTTGGGTTATGCCAAGATAAATGTCTCATCTTAGACCACATAAAAGAAACTGTTTGACTCTATCAAAGTGAAACAAGCTCAGACCATTCAATAATTGACTCTTTGCAAAATAATATATGACACCATCTATGAAAATGCTAAGCTAAGAGCCCAGTTATTTGATAAGGTTTCTAAAACAAAAGGCACCACAAAAGGTACGAGAATGAATACTTGGTTTACAAAGCAATCAATCTTGGGAAAACCACCTTCTTCTTCTTATAAACCAAAACTTTATTCTGTCACTCCTTTTCCAAAATCCTCGGTTTCTTTCCAAAGTTGATAAGATGAATTGCTTGTCCAAACCAGTCACTTCAAACTCGGCACCCTCCACACGAGAATCGAAAGTTGTGCAAACTGTTAATGTGATTGCCCCTAGAATCTTTAGGATTAATCCTTCTAAGACCTCTAGGGTAGATAATGTTGTTCCTAACAAACCGTTAAAACAAGCGTTAGGATAAAACCAATCACTGTTTCTTAACCAAATGTTATTCATAAGCAACAAGCGAATTTTGACTCAAATGGTTTTCTTCTACCAGAGTAAACAACACTGCTAAGACTAGAAGACCACATCCTAGGAGCAATTCTAATACTGATAGGGTTCCATCTAAGTCTAAGAGTAGTTGCCTCTCGAATAACGTCGAGAAAATAGAAGAAAACCATAGGAATTCCCAAATTCCTAAGAATCAGAAGCACATGTCATCTGAATGTAATAACATTACGCTTGCCATTCGAAATGCTAAATCCGAAATTGTTTGTGTTATGTGTAAGCAATGTTTAGTTACTGCCAATCATGATGTCTGTGTGCTTAATTATGTGAATGACATGAATTCTCATGCTGATAACCAAAGTGCCAATGTCTCAATACGTGAAAATCAAAAGAAACATAAGGAAAATGTCAAGAAATTAAAGGAGTTAGGGTCCAAAGGAAGTCTTGCTTCATCTAGGCCTAGAAAACCTAGAACTTATCTTAGGTGGATTCCAACTGGAAGAATTTTTGCCATGTGTGGAAAATTAACTGCATCCAGTAACACCGAGAATAAGTCTAAAAAATATGTGTGTGAAAATGCAAGTACTTCTAATCCCTCAAAACCTTCAAGCAAAGGGTTTTTGAATTCTGCTTCTCTTCTTGCAAACAAACTCTGGATTTAAGTGCAGGTACATCACTCAATGGTCAAAAGCAACAAAGAATTGACTTAAGTGCAGGTGCATTATACAATGTAAAGCAGGAAAATCTTAGAGTGTGGTTGCTGAAAAAGCTGATATCTAAGAAACCATTATCACAGTGGATTCACAAATGATGAATTTACAATGATGTTTGAACACAACAGTTGAAGCCTCGAACCTCAATGTCAAATGACGTTTGATCACAACAGATCAAGCCTCGAACCTTAATGTCAAACGACGTTTGAACAAACGGTTCAAGCCTCGCACCACAATGTCAACAAAAGTTTCTACAGCTGATATGATAATCATGACGTCAATGATAGAGTTGGAAAGTCTATTCGATTCTTTGTTCAACGAATATTTCAATGGAGAAAATCAAGTTTTTTCAAATTCTTCCGATGTTACTACTGCTGATGCATCCGATAATCGTCAACAACAACCAGATTCAACTTCATCTACTTCAACTCTGGCTACATCTGTCACTGCTGATGGAAACTTCGACTTGTAAATATTTTTATTTTTCTCTTTATTTTGATTTATAAATATTTTTGAAAAAGAAAATACAAAAATATAAAACCAACAAAAAGAAAATATAAAAATATAAGATCTAGAAAAACAAAATATAAAATCAGAAAATTTCAAAAATACCAAAAAGAATCTTTTCGATATGTCTCTTGAAATCGATAACATTTACGTACATAGAAATGTTGATTAACATCGACACGGGCGTGTAAATAAAGTTCGAGCAAGAGTTTCAAATGCTTTCAAAACATGTCATTTCTAAATTTTCTCAAAATGAATTATGTACATTTGAGTGCATAACTCGAACCCGAATGTACTATGGTAGTATACGCTTCAGTGCGCTTACTCTAAAATATAGAAGAGAAGTCTTCTATCATGTGTTTTTAAAAATCGTTGAACACAATTTTCAAAAAGAACTTTCAATGTCAAATTGTCTACAATATACTTTGTTAAAATTGGGTGTTCAACACTCCCTTCCTCAATTATATTTAAAAATTATGGTACGAAGAATGTCATTTTATGTGAATCAATTTATGAGGGAGAGTTTTAAAAAAAAACAAAGCCTTTTAATGTGTTGGGTACATCTCATAAATGTTAAATTTATGTATCCAAATAAATTTTGTGAAATTAAAATGTGGAAACTTATAATGTCAATTAATAATATACATTGTTCACTAAGGCATCTCACTCCGTCTTCAACATTTTGTGGTGTCATATCAATTTTTCATTCCAATGTCAAGTTTTAATAAATATTGGTATCCCATATATACTGTTGAAGGAGAGCTATCAGAAAATGAATTCATGAAATACAGTGGTATAATTTTTCTCCCCATAGAATTTTTCATGTCAAATTTTAATCAATTGGTATTTCAAATACCAAGTGTTTTATTATTTAAAATAAGGAGAGAAAATGTGATTAAAATATGTTATAG
>BQNB010162883.1:0-14506 GCA_026074375.1 Tanacetum coccineum | reverse complement strand
ATTTTCAGAGCGATTTGGCTAGGATTTTCAATGTAATTTTTTAAATCAAATATTTGTAGTCACTTTTATTGAATATATACACATATCACATAAAAAAATGAGGCCCCTGTAATTTGGAGGCCCCTGTGATTTGGAGGCCTAGTACGATAGCACACCTCGCACACCCTCATATACGGCTCTGGTCAGCTATCTCTATATCTTCCAAGGTTATTACAATAAGCTCCCTTTTCTATCTTTCTCATATACCTTATGCTCACTAGCCATCCCTCCTGCTACTACTTGATCTTCTCCCTGGGTGATAACCGGTTTCACATCATGATTGGGTTCTGGTTCCACGACGATAAGTTCTTTCACGGACTGTTGTTCTTTCATATGATCATAACAGGTGCATACCTCATCATCCTGTTTCAGACCACCATAAAGTACCTATATCTACCTTCATAATAAAAACTTTTTGGGACAATATACAAGCTAGATTTGATGATGAACATGTTCAAGCTCACAAAGGAAGAAGATGATCGATAAGAACCCTTTAAAAATCAAAGATCCATTTTCATCTAAGATGGGTATGTTGTCTCTTAGAAGGTTCTATACTTTTTACCACTATTTTAATAATAGGTTAAGCATTCTATAAAAGGTTCTCAACGTACTAAGATAACGTATTAGTAAATTCATAAGTTGAGTACGTTGAGAACCTTTTACTCCAATGGTATGATAAACCTACAATTGAACTAAAATTACAACAATTCTCCTCAATTTAGTACAATTTCTTTGCATGAAAATTAAACATTTAAACAAAATAAGTGCATAAACAAAAATGTCATGAGGATTAAATTTTCATCTTATTACCGTTCAAATATTCGAGAGTCAGGATGTTTTATGACACCGATATAAATCCTAATCAAGCTATGCAGTATCCAAACGTAAAGGAATATGTTGATCTTGGCACGAACGGCAAGACCTTATACCACTACTCTCCCGTATCCACACACATATATATTTTTTTCTCTCTTTTATATGTATATGTTCTATCAACCAACCTGATTATGTGCACTTAGAATGAGGTTTCAAATTAGAGAATATACCCCAAAAATATCATCTAATCTATTTCACTGAAATAATTGTAAACTTGTATAAATCCGTGTGACCAATTATCATTATATCTTCCATGCAGGGGGTGTTTGTTTCGGCTTATATTTCATAAGCCTTAATTTTGCGGCTTATTTTGAGACTTAATGGGCTTATGTAAGTTTATTACCATATGATAAACATATATAAGCCCATAAGTCTCGAATGAAGCCTGAAAATTAGAGCTTATAAAATACAAGCCGAAATCAAATAAACTTATAAGCCTACGTATAAGCCGAAACAAATACCACCTTAGAAATAAAAATAGGCGACTTGTATACGATATATACTATAGAGTAAGTAAAAAACTTGTGATTATGACTAGATTTTATAAAACTAAAAACAATTTAGATAATGTTTAAATTAATGATGAAAATCTCAAGGCAGCTTCATAGCTTATAGCTAAACTTATGGTTTCCTGGTGTTATCAATTTAAATTGAAACTAAATATACTTTGGGTCTTGTTATTAAATTATGAAGGGTTTTTTTATTATTATTATTATTATTATTTTATCATAATAGCAACGTCCTTATGAGTAAACATATGATCATTAAACGATTATGGCCAAGATTTGTTTCTAAACCAAAAACTAAACTTTGAATCAGATACGATTACGAACACGAACACGATCACAAACACTAACTTAAAACTCTAGTTTAGTCTCGGAGGAGTCATAGACACAAAACTTTCCTTGGATTGCTACTAATTATTCAAAAATGAGACTTTCGATATTCGTTTTCGAATATTTATATATTGTAGCAATATGAAATTTCAAACTATGAGAATACATAACATCTTTTGGTATTAAATGTGGTATTAATGTGTCGATTTTATAACAACCCATAATTTTCATCAATGTAATTATCCATCTATTAAATTAGATGCACTATAATATCCATCTATTATATATACACCACCTTTTTACAAGGAAATTTTTTGCTTTATCTTATTATGCAACGTAACTTGCATCTCTAATACCTCATTATGCAACGTAACTTGCATCTCTAATATCTCATTATGGAACGTAACTTGCATCTCTAAAGTAAACGAGCACACGCAACTACCTATGTCACCTCTATCTATGTTTACATTAAGTAAACATTATAATATGTCAAGTCAATGTTCTATACCCTCTATATCATGTACGTTATCTATTTGACATAGTTTTCATGACATTATTTCCAAATGAACATTATCCGTTAACGCTTATATCAAAACCCTAATTATATGAAAAGTTTACATACAATATCAAGGTATAAGTTTCCAAGGCAGATGTAAAAGTGATGAATGCATAAAATTCAAATCTAATTTCCCTCAAAACCAATGTACAAGTCCTTAATGCACAATGTACAAAATCATGAAGCATGAATTCAAACTAACTCATTTTACCTTCAAATTCATTCAAGTTTCTTACCATCACTTTAACACAAGGTACAAGCTTCTAATGCATAACATTTAACATATTTTAACACTAAACCTAAACCCTAAATCGTCCTAAAAGCCTAATCTAAAACCTTAAACCCTAAACAAAACCCTAAAACCCTAATTTCATTTTAAACCTAAACCTTAATTCTAAACCTTAATCCTAAACCCTAAACCTTAATCCTAAACCATAATCCTAACACTAAACCTTAAATTTTAAACCCTAAACTAACCTAAATCCTAACCCTAGCTCGTCCTAAATTCTAAAACCCTAACCCGAAATCAAACCAAACTTGACACCCCCTTTAATTCATTTTTAACCCATTTTAAAACCATGCACCTTAGTCACCAAGCACCTCAAGCACCTCGAGGACCTTTATGAGTCACCTACTTAAACCAACTTGGACTCCAAGGCAAACAAACACCCCCTTATCACCCCTTTAATAACCAAACCCTCATGCACCCTTCCACCTCTCTTAGCTACTATCCTAGCCTACAATACTCATCACTAGCCTTCCTAAGTCATCACCCTAGAACCCTTGGCCACTACTCCAAGCCCTAACCCTTAGCCACTAAGTTTCGCACCCTATAAATAAGCCAAACCCTTCACCATTTCAAAACACACCTCAAACATACAACACACATACAAATGGAGTTTTAATCAAGATCAAGGAAGAGAAGAGAAGCCCCAAGATCAGTTTGAAGCCAAGAAGAAAGAAGGAAGAAGCTCTTGAAATTATTACTAGGTGTGGAAACCCGAAACCCCTTCTTCGACCCATTTTAGCTCAAGTAAGCTCAAAATCTTGTTCAATAAGCTCATTTTCTGTTTTAAAACTTTAATAAACTTCTTAAGATCATGTGTAAACTCTTGTTTAAGCTTTTGATTCACAAACCCATTCTGTTTTGGTTTTCTTAAACCATACGCACCTATTTTAAATTTTTAAGCTCTTTCCATAAGCTATAAGCTCATAAACTCTATTTATCTTAGCTTATTCTAATAAGCCATAAGCTGCAAAACTCTTTTGGATTTCAAAAATATCAAAATTAGGGATTTTGGACTTGTTTTGCAAATATTTTTATGCACAAGGGTTTATATTTTAAATATTTTGCAAATTATAACTAGAGGGGCTGAAAATGTAATATTTCCAAAGTTATAACTATAAGGGGCTGTTTTGCGAAGTTTAAAAATTAAGGGATTAAATTATATATGCTTTATATATAAAGGATTAATGTTGTAAATTAATTATAAATCAAGGGTATATATTGCCATTTTTGCATTCTTAAAAATATAAAATATAATATTTTTATACAAATTATAAAAATATATATAAATGTTATAAGACTCGATTTTGTTAAAACCCGACACATTTGTCGTTATTAATCATCGATCGACGCATTATAAAACAATTACGTTATATATTTAACGTAATTTATCATCGACTAGCTTTTGAAGAAACTTAAAATCTTATCGTATCACGTTACTAGGGAATTTCATGTGAGGGTTTTCATTTGAGTATACGTTTTGACGAGTTTGCTGGATTTACGATTTAAAGTATCCTGTCTCCTCAGACTTTTACTGCATGACCTCTGAATTATGATAGCCCGAACAGTGATACAATATTTCCACAAATTAATAAACCAAAGTAATATGCATGTTAAAACTTTATGAAGTTTTGAAATATAAATCAAACTAAGACTTGACATATTACCCTAGGTTACGTGACAAGGCCGTTACTTTCACTTGATATACTTTTGCCATCAATCAGATTTCCCTGTTAAGGTGAGTTCATAGCCTCACTTTTAAATCTCTTGAATATTTCATAAACTCGTGAGGGGGATACATGCTATAAACTATGAATACAAGTGTTTTCCAACTTTATGCTATCCTGATATATTATTTCTTCTGTTGTCTAAGTCTCTTTATGCCAAAATTCCCCGACCATCATAGACCATTAATCACTTGTGAGTGAACGTGAATATTGTGGATAGGCCTATTAGGATTGATAAATCCCGTTTGTGTTAGCCGGATAGGTAACCAAATGCACTATATTTGAAATTCATAGGTATATGACAATTACCTACACAGGGGCCATTATTATTATATATATCATTATTGATATATACATGTTGGGATCTGAGATTTGATGATTACAAAACTAAATATGCAAGATTAAAGAAAGATGAAACAACAAGGACTTAATGTAAAATATTAAGTTAGCTTCCTATGTAAGCTAAGTTTTTCTTGTAACCTCCCTCTATTATATAAAGAGGGTAGGCGTCTGGTTTAGATATCCATCCATAGAAACATCGACTGATGAGAGTCGAATACTACAGCATAGTTAGTTGGTGTAGCCCTAAATTATAGTTGGGGTAATAGGGAAACGTTCAATAAAGAAAACCTTGTGATAACTTTGATTGTGTTCTTTATTATTCCGCTGCGTGTTATCAATCATTGTTATTATTATCCTAGATGAGAAAATTGATTCTCAACATGTGGTATCAGAGCCTCGTAGCTCTTGATCTAGGATCATACAAGGTTTTTAAAGAAACCCATAAACCTTAATTTTCAAGAATTCATTTGTGGTAAAAAGTTTTATGGGGTTTTGAAGTTTATTTGATATAACAATGATTATAATTTTCCTATCTACATTTTTCGGTATGCAATGCAATTATAAATCAGTGTTACTATTAAGGGTTTCTTGGCGTAGGTGATTGATGATAGATCCGGTTTGTTATTTGTCTACATATATCTGATCTCGTCATTAGTGTTACAAGAAGTTTCAAGGATGCTCATTATTGTTTGTCGCTGCCCTTTGATGATCTGATGTTTTCTTGCACATCCTGGGTATGTAATAATTGATGAAACCCTAGTTCACGATGGATGCATGGTAATATACAGGCTATGCGTGACAAAGAGATCTTTTTAATGGATGATAAGATTTGTTATAATGTAAGAAGATCTGTTCGTATGCGTGTGAGATTGATATGACAGCTTGCAAAGATTTATGGAATGAAATCACGTGATTGACATATATACATATGTAAATATGGATGATGTACGTAAAGATATTTACAGCTGATATTGAACGAGTTTTGGTTAGTACTACATGTTTTCATTAATACTGTCCAAAGAAGCTTTATGGTGTTCTATGAATGTTAGTACTGCTTCCATGAAAAGTGTATGATATTGAATATACATTAGTACTGCTGCTTGGGCATATAAAGAAAAAGTATTATATGCATGTAAAGTACTATTCGAGTACTATTTGCATATGGAATGATAATACTGCTGCTTGTTCACATGTACAAAGTTAAAAGAAGTTAGTACCGCTCTATATAGAGTTAGTACCGCTTGGATTTGCGACAGCGCAGTGACAGAATAGCAACAGAATTAGTGTCACTAATCTGAATGGGAGGAAGGAGACGTGAGGTTAGTGACCGATTAGCGATGACCTAGTAACAAATTAATGTGTCACAAAAGCCATGGGAGGAAGGAGGCCAAGGAAAATTATTAACACTGCTTCTATTGTTACAATTGCCAAGGATTATTATTGCGACCAGGTGCTTTTACATGTTCTGTCTCTGATTTTACAAGATCTTCTTCAAGCAATATGGAATGATTTGCCTTGCAAAGATTAACGAAGTTAACGAGCATCTGAGTAACAAGGTTAGGAAATCGTAGCAGTTGGGTATATGTTTTAATGACCCTCGACATGTAACTGTTATTGATTTTGTTTGTGGATTGGGCTTAGTGGGCTTAAGTTTTATGCATAAAGTTAATATTACTATAGTTGGGCTTCAGGGAGTGCATGGGCCTCATGTAATGTGAGCTTATATGGAGGTTCAAATGGCAGTAATGTGAAAAACATTGGAACATTTATACAAGGCGTGTATTAATGTTGTTATACTTAATTGGGCTCAAGCTACTGTTAGCACAAGATGTGATAATGGGCTTTCAAGGTTTGTATGTTAATACCGTTCATGATTGTTGGGCTTTGAAAGTTTATACTGTTCGACAAGAAAAGTTTTAGTACAGCTTGCTTCATCTGAGAAAGAGTTTGTACCGTTAGTACTATCCGACATAACTAGTTTGTACCGCTAGCTTTATCTAATATCGGACAGTACTTGGTTTTTGGATGGATTTAGATCTCGGATGGAACTGTTTCTCACAACAGTTTATTCTTATTGATTTATGGCTCATATTTTTGGAGATTTATTGAAGATATGATTATGAAGATAGTTGAATATTGCTTATTTGTAGTTGGGTTTCACAGATACGTGTGTTATCATATCTTAAAGTCGTGTTTGTAGCAGGACATTGACTTTGAAGATAACTTGTTCGTGCTTACAATGGTGTAACGAAGACTTGTCAAAATCTAGCAAAAGTGTGTGATTTTTCTTATAGGTGCTTAATGCTCACATTTGCTATCACTTAGTATGTGTCTCATAGAAGATGAGGATTTTTGTCAAGAGGTTGCAGTCTACTTATATTTCACAGATTTATTTATAAGTTTGACATCACGTGGATAGTGCAAGACATAAGACATAAGTTTGGGAGATTCTACTTCTTCATCAAATTCGTTATACTCGGTTTTCTTCATCAGTGATTACTACATAGAGCCTACAGAGTTCGAGATTCAAGAGATGGTAAACATATGGGTTTCAGGAGAAGCTTATTGATTAAATGTTTAACCATCTACATGCACCACTTGAGGGGAAGTGTTTCGTTACTACTGCTAGTTATTTATTGCTACTGCTAGTTTATATTTCTACTACTCAAAGTCATTTTTCGTATTATGCTTCATGGCGGGTATTTTGAGTATTGGAAGGCTGGATTAGTAGTTGTAGTATATGGTTTGTAGCTGTTATGATCCAAGTTTCATTTCTACAGAAGACCCCTATTGGATGATTACAAAAAGGGGAAGAAGACTATAGAGATATGATTTGCAGCTTATTTATATGTGGTGGCATGTTCAAGAAGATCTTAAGTCAAGGGGAAGCACTGAAGATTGTTTCATACATGGAGATTGTTTTGTAATATCAAATAGGGGAAGATTGTTAAGATCTGAGATTTGATGATTACAAAACTAAATATGCAAGATTAAAGAAAGATGAAACAACAAGGACTTAATGTAAAATATTAAGTTAGCTTCCTATGTAAACTAGGATTTTCTTGTAACCTCCCTCTATTATATAAAGAGGGTAGACGTCTGGTTTAGATATCCATCCATAGAAACATCGACTGATGAGAGTCGAATACTACAGCATAGTTAGTTGGTGTAGCCCCAAATTATAGTTGGGGTAATAGGGAAACGTTCAATAAAGAAAACCTTGTGATAACTTTGATTGTGTTCTTTATTATTCCGCTGCGTGTTATCAATCATTGTTATTATTATCCTAGATAAGCAAATCGATTCTCAACGATACACAAGTCAGTTTGTCTGCCATGAGCTTAGACGCAATAATACTGTTTTCTATAATAATTGTACTCATTGCAATTATTACTTATGATGACTTATATTTAACTATTTATCATAAACCTATGAATATCACTCAACCATTATGTTGATCTTTTTAGCATGTTTATCTTAGATAATTAAGCAACTTATGGCACGGAGTGGAACGGACTTGAAGATGGCTAAATTGTTATCATTCAACTTTATGTTTCTAGATTTTTGGACCTCTGTTTGTAAAAACTCTGATGAATAAATGAATGATAACAAAATTTTCCCAAAACGTCTCTTTATGAGTTGTTTTCTATGATTATGACTGTTGTACTATGAAGTAATACCCCAGATTAGCTTCTGCTGCTATATTTGTCAAAATGGGGGTGTTACAGATTGGTATCAGAGCCACGGTTATAGAGAACAAGGTTAAAACCTTAACTATAACTACTTTTCTTTTTCTAGCCAAGAAAGTCCTTCGTGCCACTATATTTCTCGAATAGAATGTAAAGATACATAACTATTATACTATTATATAAATAACTTATGTTATTTACCGCTGGGTTGTTATCAGAGTGATGTCTTCTCCCAACCACCCTACTTCCGATATCGAGGATGCTTTTCCCTCTAACTTTCCTGACTATATCCCGGCTTCCACAGACTATTACCTAGCTTCACCAGGAAATACTTCTGAATCTTCAAATAATTCATCTGGTTTAATTCCAATAGCTTCACCAACTATTTTGCCTCCACCTCCAATGCTACCACAAATGTTTGATTTCCGAGATTTTTTCCTCTCGAGGAAATTTCACCACCTAAAGACGCTAAGACTCATGTTGAATCACCCATTCCAGTATCTCCATCTTCATCAGTATGATCTTCATCACCGGTTAGGTCAACTACACCACCACCAGACTATCCCTTTGATGAGTCTTTCTTCGCAGAGTTAGATAACTCATTATGGATCATAACGCGACCACTGGGAAGTAAACCAGTCCCTGAGGAATCTAATGAGTCAGATACTTGTTAGAGTGTTCATTTCTGGAAATAATCATTGAGGATATCCAGGTTCGTCATTAAGGGTCTTCTGAACAAGATCCAAGAACACAAAAACAACAAGGGAGAACCACCAGATTAGATTTGTGTCGTTTACAGCTTTCTAGAATCCAACCACTAGACGTATAAATAATGACAGTTGTCAACTTTTGCTTTGTAAATTATATAGACAAGTTATTTATGATCTAATACAGTCGTGACTTCGTTATACCTTGTTGTTTCATAATACCGATTGTGTATGTTAAGATTGCCTATTCTATATCCTATAGTATGATGACTCATATCTTTATCCGGGATTACTATAATTCTCTTACCATCCGATTTTCTCAAACCTTTGTACCTAGAACCACTAAGCCTCCTATTGGATCACTCATTACATTATCTATGCGTTTATCTCTCGAAGTCTTAAATTTTCCATTGTATCATGCAATGTAATATCAAAGAATGATCACAAGTCTTTATATTATAATGAGAAATTTTCATACCTTAACTTGTGATATGACTTGATCATTTTATGGATTCTAATTCAGTGTTGTCTTGTATATGTTGATAGATGCCTCCCAAAAGGACATCAACATCTGCAGCACCAGCCATGACTCCGGCTGCCATCCGACAACTAGTTGCTAATAGTGTTGCTGCAGCTTTGGAAACACAAGTAGCAACAATGGCAAATACTGAAAATTCTAATAGAAACACCAGACCAAGAGAAACTCCTGTAGCAAAAAGAGGAAAATACCAAGAGTTCATAAGCTGCCAACCTTTCTACTTCAATGGTACGGAAGGAGCAGTAGGCCTCATCCGCTGATTTGAACGGTCTGAATCTGTATTTTCTCGTAGCAATTATACCGAGGAAAACAAAGTGACGTTTGCTACTCGTACCCTGACCAATGACGCCTTGTCTTGGTGGAATGCATACGCCCAACCTATGGGAATAGAACACGCCAATAGGATTACTTGGACTGAATTGAAAAGGCTCTTAACAAATAAGTATTGTCCCCGAACTAAGATCAAGAAAATGGAAGATGAATTTTACAATCTGACTATGAGAGGGAATGATCTCAAAAATTACGTTAGAAGATTCCAGGAATTAGCAGTCTTATGTCCAAACATGGTACCCAACACCGAGAAGCTTATGGAAGTCTTTATCAGGGGATTACCTAGAAGTATTGAAGGGAATGTTACCGCTTCAAGACCTCAAACTCTAGAAGAAGCGACCAACATAGCCCAGAGGCTAATGGATCAGGTAACAAGGCATAATTCTGTGCAAGGAACCAATGATCACAAACAAAAGTTTGATGATAACAGAAGCAATAACAACAACTACCCTAATAATCGCAGCAACAACAACTGTAACAATAGCAACCGCAACAATGATTACCGTTAACAACAGAGCAGAAGGCAGGAAACTTTCAGGTCTTATGCTACTACCTCAACTAAAAACAATGTGTATACTGGAAACCGTCCCTTGTGTCAAAGATGCACCCTACATCACATAGGACCTTGCACTGTCAGGTGCAAGACTTGCAATAAGGTAGGACATCTGACCAAGAACTGCAAAAACAAAGGACCAACCACTAGAAGCAATCAGCAACCAGTATCAATAATTTGTCATGCTTGTAGAGAAAAAGGGCACTATTCAAGTCAGTGCTCAAAGGAAAACAACAATGCCTACGGAAAAGCATACTTGCTGAGGGACAAGAACGCTCACCGAAACCTGAACGTAGTCACGGTTACGTTTCTTCTAAACCAACATCTAGCTAAAGTATTATTCGATTCAGGAGGAGATAAAAGCTTTGTATCTATATCTCTTGCTTCTGTGCTTAATATCCCACTAATCACATTAGATACCACTTACGACATTGAAATGGCCAATCGAAACTTAGTAGGCACTAATACCATTATCTAGGGTTGCACCCTAACTTTGTTAAACCAACCTTTCGAAATCGATCTTATTCCAATTAAACTCGGTTGTTTCGACGTTGTCATTGGTATGGATTGGTTATCTAAGTATCATGCTAGAATAATATGTGACAAGAAAGTCATCCACATCCCAATCAACGGTGAAACTTTGATCATCCGAGGTGATCGGAGTAAAACCTGACTAAGCCTCATATCCTGTATAAAAACCGAAAGGTATATATCCAGTGGATGTCAAGTTTGCATAGCCCAAGTAACGGAGAAGAAGTCAGACGAAAAACGACTAGAAGACATACCAGTTAGGGAATTTCTGGAAGTTTTTCCTGAAGATCTACCTGGCTTACCCCCAGTTCGTCAAGTAGAATTCTAAATCAACTTAATTCCAAGAGCGGCGCTAGTGGCCCGATCACCTTACAGACTAGCTCCTTCAGAAATGCAAGAACTGTCAAACGAACTACAAGAGTTAGCAGACCGAGGTTTTATCCAACCAAGTACTTCGCCTTGGGGAGCTCCGATCTTATTTGTTAAGAAGAAAAATGGATCTTTTAGAATGTGTACAGATTACCGAGAGCTAAATAAACTTACTGTAAAGAATCGTTACCCATTACCTAGGATCGATGACTTATTTGACCAACTTCAAGGTTCAAGCGTTTACTTGAAAATCAACTTAAGATCAGGTTATCATCAACTGAGAGTAAGGGATGAAGATATTCCTAAGACTGCTTTTAGAATGAGGTACGGACACTATGAATTTCAAGTGATTCCATTTGGTTTAACTAACGGACATGCCGTGTTCATGGATCTCATGAACCGTGTGTGTAAACCATACTTGGATAAATTTGTGATAGTATTCATAGATGATATTCTCATCTACTCCCATAATAAAGAAGAGCATGCAAATCACCTAAGAATAATTTTGGAATTACTCAGAAAAGAGAAATTGCATGCCAAGTTTTCCAAGTGTGATTTCTGGATCAATGTCGTGGAATTTCTTGGGCACGTAATTGATATTCAAGGACTTCATGTTGCCCCGCCAAGATTGAAGCAGCTAATAATTGGGAATCTCCTACTACACCCATCGAAATACGTCAATTCTTAGGACTCGCCGGCTATTATCGAAGATTTATCAAAGATTTTTTTTAAATTGTAAAATCTTTGACTGAATTAACCCAGAAAAACAAGAAGTATATCTGGGGAGAAAAGCAAGAGTCAGCTTTTCAACTATTAAAACAAAAGTTTTGTAAAGCTCCAATTTTAGCATTACCAGAAGGAAACAACGATTTTGTTGTTTACTGTGATGCATCACTTCAAGGACTGAGAGCTGTATTAATACAAAGGGAAAAGGTCATTGCATATGCATCCCGACAACTCAAACCTCATGAAGAAAACTATACCACTCATGATCTCGAATTAGGAGCAGTTGTGTTCGCTCTTAAAATTTGAAGACACTATTTGAATGACACAAAGTGTATAGTGTTTACTGATCATAAAAGTCTTTAGTATACGTATACTAGCTTGAATGAAAATATTTTCAAAAAGCTTGGAAGTGTTAATATTACGTCTTTGTAAGCCCTATGAGTAAAAATGATGTCTAAAAACAGGATTTATGTGTTCGGAACACTCCATGAAGTCTCGTCCTACTTAAGTTCCAATGATTATTCGAAAAAACGTATTTTTTGGTCACTGGTGGCGGTCCCTTAAATGTCTGGGCGGCCCCCTAATATATCTGGGGCGTCTCTCTTTATAGGGGTAGCCTGTCTATTTCGTCAGTTTTGGCAAACTTAAAAAATCATATTAATCAACTGTAAGTCCGTAGAAGTCGTGCCACCCGCCATTTTAAAGATAATTGAGTCTACTTTCATTTAAAAATACTTCCAAGTCTTTATTCCAAACTTAAGTCAGTCAGAAATGCAAAATACTACATAGTGGTCAAAACTTTATGTTTCGTTTTGACAAAAAACTTGTAGTTTATCCTTTCTTTCAAATCAAGCATTTCTAGTCAATGTATCTTAGAAAAACGGTATATTTATTTTTTCAAAACATTGATCTTGATTAATTTTTTTTAAATGGGAAGGAAACGATTTTCTAAAATAAAATCAAGCTAAGTATACATTATTGTATCTAATACATAAAACAACGATACACAAAACAACGACGAATATCCTTATGTGTATACTAGATGATTATGTATGTTTACTTGTGTTTTAACTTTGTTAATAGATATTAATAAGTAATCATTACTATTTTTACTTGAGCTATTACATCTTAACACGTGTGCCATGTATGCTATTTGTATGGTACTAGTTTTCTGGATTATACCTAATAGGAATTATGCTAGATTTCTTGCGTTAATTTGCAAAAGTGTTTGTGCATTGCATATAGGCATAGATAGCTATATTTACAAATGTTACATAAACATCTTGTAAATCATTTTTGAGTATAGTAACCTACTTAGGAATTAGAGTTCAATAGTGTGTCAAGAATGTTGGAAAATATTGTCATAAGATCACACGTTAAAACCCGTCACCAAAATATTTCCAACACGTTAACTCTCTTCCAACAAGATGTCTAAATATTTTCATCGTCTTGCCTTGTTTGACCTTAGGTTGGTTAAACAAAAGAAAAGATTGTATTAATACATTAGTATTTAAGTAAAAGAAAATGTATTTTTAAAATTTGCTTGTGCTTGCATTGTTCTAACACACACACATAATTATATTCTTTTTATAAACATATAGGATTTTACTAAAGATGTGTGTTGTATAAAAATGGTTAGAAAAATCGTTTATTTATTCACAAGATGTCAAAAACTATTCATACTATGTGTAACAACAAATAGTTTTTCGCACAAGCAAAATATATGACAATCTTGAAGTATGAAATTAACTTGTCATTATTCATCAACCTCACCTTACAAGTAGTCTTAGGATTAATGGAACACACTATGAAAATCTTTATTTGTTTTCTTTTAAAAGAGTGTTCGTGAGGGTCGAGAAAGATTTTGAATATATGTCGATTCATTATTCAAATTATGATTGATATTATTATCGAATCTAATTGACAAGTTTTTGAGTATGGACAAGAAATCGGATTCTTATTTGTCTAGCTTTGAGATTATATCAAAATGTAACAAGATATATTATCTTAAACCTACATACTCAATCATACTCGATTGATATGAAAATAACGACATCCTTTTCTAAGACGATAAGAATATGTATCAGATCATAACTCACACTTGTGTAAATGATGTCATATTGAGTCTACTTGTCCAATAGTTGTGTTCCAAATTTTTGGTAAATATATGCATAAAATACACAATGAAGTAGGATCGACGACTTGAATGTTTTGTCCAAAATATTCAAGTAATTTACCTTGCAATTCAATTGGTAAAGTCGTCATCTCCGAAAAGCCAAACATGAGCAATTGCACAACATATGTAACTTTGCTCAAACATATAACAATCCGTAATTTTCATCAATGTAATTATCCATCTATTAAAATTAGATGCACTGTAATATCCATCTATTATATATAC
>BQNB010162882.1:0-14506 GCA_026074375.1 Tanacetum coccineum | reverse complement strand
TAGGAAATTCAAACTCATATGAAAGCATGGGTTGATATCATTCGTGAAAACATCATTTGTCTAGGAGGTCATAAGGATCATGTCTCCGCGTGTCTTTGTCATATGCTTTATTCCATTGAAACCTCTACTCCATACAATCTAGCATTTTTCATTCTCAAAAGAATGGAAAAGACTCGAAACAAACCTAAGGAACTCTTACCTTATGGAATGATTCTGACTAGATTATACAATCATGTTATGTCCGTCTCTCCTGAGCTAGCAATTGATCACTACCTCTTACATGATCGAGTCATGCATCCCCTCGCTCCTCATTATGAGCGAAAGACTCGATCAGATCATGGCAAGAAAAGACCTCGTGACTCAAATGCTAGCTCCTCTTCCACCACTCTAAATCATCCATCCTCATCTCGTCCGTTGGATGACACCATTGATGAAAATGATGAAGAATCGTTTCATTCTAACTCTTCTTCTCCTTCTCAAAACGTCTCTTCCTCGTCCAATGTTGTTTCTAGAGTCCGTCAAAACCCTACTCATGAAAGTCAATACTTAAACACTTACCTCTCCGAAACCATAAACCTTCAAACTCAACAACGAGATGCTCACCGGGAAGGGTTAAGGTCAATTGGACAAGCTCTCAAGGACATGATGAGTGGGAAACGGAAGTAAACATGTTTGCATAACTATTAGAGATTCTTATTATTATCTATATTATCTAGTACATTATGCTTTATATTTTTACTAGGATTGGTGAATAACGATTTCATGTGACTTGGATGATCTTTTCAATTTTATTATCCTATCATCTTTCTATGTGAACTATTTCTAGGAGATTATAACATGCGTATAATATTACTATATGCTAAATAATTTGCATCTTAGTGTAGGACCCTACTTTCTTGCTTAAATTGATTGATTCTTAAATTTGGAAGATGCTAAAATCACTGGACAAAATAAAGGGAAAAACTAGAAAATTTTTGTTCTTTCCAAAAAAGGCCCCCATAAACATCAGGCGGCCCCCCAATATATACGGGACCGCCCAACAATATGGGACCGCCAACAGGAGGGAACAAAATTTTCAAGTTTACCAATTTTTCTGTATCTTTGACCCTGCTATACATAGCTTCATGCTGAAACTTCCCTGTTTAACCAAACCACCTCTTGAACCTTTCATCACTCAAACCATGCTTTGCCACTTTCTAACATTACTTCCATTATTTAACTCCTTCATCTCTCTTCACTCACCATCACCAACCTCTTCTCCCTATCATCTTCATTCTCACCACCAATGTCTTGCTCAAACTACCATCTAAACTTCTCTAGAAAACCAAGAATGTCAGTAAGACAAGTATGGAAGCACAAGACATCCACTCCAAAATCATCACCTTCTTCCCAAAAATACTCACCTTCATTTCCTTCAAGAGACTCAATCTCCTTCACCACCATCATACAATCCACTAAGAGATCAAATGATCAACCAACTTCATAACATCTCCTCCATCCTTGACTCACACACTAACCCATCCAATGCCTACATTTAAGTACCACCTTCACCACCACCACCACAACAAATTCATCCTCCTTCTTATGCTCAGGTTGAATTTCACTCAAGCTTTTGTCATTGTTGCAAGTATTCTAGACACCAATTCCACTCCTTGAGAAATGAAATCAACTTCATTTAATTTCTTCTCACCCGTCTTATACCTCAAACTCGCACCCCTCCAAACCATGTGTCACCAACCTTATCTTTTTCCCTCTTTAATTAATCATTCTCATATGATTAATCTACCTAAATAATCGACCATGCATCTTTTGATTATGGCATCTTCTACATTTCAAGAATCCACTAGTGTAGCTTTATGCCTTTATATGTCTTTACCTTATGCTTATATAATTTATCTTGTAATGATTCATACCATTATAGTATGAATTTATCTTATCTCTGATTTAGTTTTAATTGCAATCAATACTTCTTGTATTAGCTTATTAAGTAATGAATGAGGCCACTTTATGATTTAACTTGCATGTATTGTGTTACTAGTTGAGAATATATTGTCTTGCACTTGTACCTCTAGCTTTGTTTTGTAGCAAACAATTTTGATAAGATCGATCCCTTGGTTCCCCAAACGAGGGGGAGCATACATCAAGGGGGATTCTTGATATCGTCGACTTCTTTCTTTCTACAACAATTCGACCATCATCCTTTTTGAATTCGACAAAAAAAGGGAGAAATGGAATGAAAAGTCATTAATAATTTGAAACCTTTAATTTTATACAAAATGAGTTTATATTTTGTCATCATCAAAAAGAGGGAGATTGTTAATACAAATAATATCTAAAACGTTATTTATATTTTTCGACCTCTCAATGTTTTGATAATAACAAAATGTAAAAACGTTTACGATAAAAATAAACGCTTACAAATTATTAATCGTAAAATTCTATTTCTAAGATTAGTAATCACTTAATGTATGAACAAACAAATCATTAAGCATGATTAGTGATCAAGAAAATAATTTTCTTTTAACCATCATATTTTTACAAAAGTATTTCACAAAAATAATTATACAAAATATTTTCTAATTAAAAGAAAAAGTTTTATTTAAAACTTAAATTTGAAATTCAAATTTTACCCTAAAATAGAAGGTTCCATAACAGATACAACATTCCCTACAAAAAGACAAAAATAGGAGCGTAGTCTAGTGAGCGACCTCCTTATAGGTCTGGCGGCCCCCCAGATATATCTGGGACCGCCGGGACCGCCTGCAATGACAGTTGGGTTTTTCTGCCTATAAATACTGCTTCATTCCCAGCAGAAAAACATACCTCTTTGCATAAATTTTCAATAAAACATTTCTCGTCTCAAAAAACCTACTTTACACTCACTATAATATCTTGATCACTACATTCTTAGATCTAGTTTCAAGTGATCCTAATTCTTCTTCTCATCACATCACTCTCTCATATCCAGTGCGAAAGAAGAACATTCGTATTCGCCAAAAACTAATGTATTATATAGTTGATCTCTCCATCTCTTTCTTCTAAGTATCAAATTCTCATTGTAATATCTTGTGTAATTATTATGATTCAATTGTGTGTAAATCTGATAGTGTAGATTCTTGTGTGTGTATAGTGTTTGTGAAGTGGTTAGATTTGTTCTACTAAGATTAGGACTCGACATGTTCGCATTAGTGTCAGAAAACACATAATGCGACGTGTAACGTTTTTCTTTTCCTCCGCCCGAAGGAGCTTGTTGACATAGTGAAATCTCGAGTAGGATACTCAAGGAGTGGAGTAGGGCGAAGAAGAGCTTCGTAGCCGAACCACTATAAATCTTGGTATCTTGGTTTGATTGTTCCTTCTCTCATCTCTTTATATTGTTGTGATTGTTATTTAGTATTAGTTTAGATATTTACTTTGTTGATTCATATTGTTGATTGGTTGAACATACAACTCGAATCTAAGTGTTTTAAAAGCAAACTTTTAAAAAGTAAAACTTACATGTAAACTATTCAACCATCCCTTCTAGTTTCCACGCATACCATTGATTATACATCTCTGGATCAATCCAATATAATGCATTGCAATTCTTCCTACCTGGAATCTATAACAATAAGAAAAAAAACAGGGTTTAAGATAATCAAAATCCAACCTTATGATTGTAAACTTACATTTGAGTAGCGACAATTAAGAAACCTTCTACATTGGTTAAGATCAGTCCAAGAAGTACGTTTGACCAGAGGAAAACCACATTTACTATGAGTTGGTATAACTCAATTGCGTGATGACAAGAAGCCATAATTGAATTAGTTTTATTAGTTTTAAATTAATTGAGGGGATTTTAGGGTTCTTGCTAATTGGGGGGTGGATTTGGGTAAAAAAATTACACCGTTAGGATTATTATTGGGTCAATGATGGGTCGGTCGGTTTTTAGACCGAGTTAATGATGGGTCAGGTTGGGGTAATGACTGGATAAATAATATTATAAATGATTATTAAATAAAAATCCACGTGTATAAAAACCTATTATATCAGGTTTCATGGTTCACAATGAAGCAAAATTTAGTTTGTTGTGGAAAATGAATCATTTTATCGAGTACATAGAGCATTTTTGTCTTTTACCCAACATAAAACTATCACATGGATAATACTATGAATTATTAGACATACCTAAGATTCAAACCAAAATGGCAACTAAAACTAGCAAATCACTAAGCTAGCAAGCTTACTAGATAAAATGCACATACATTCTTCACATTAGCACATGCATATAATACATTTCCTCTAACAATGTCATCACTGTAAGCCCATTTCATATTAAGAGGCCTCATATCTATTAAATCCAAAAACATAGACTATATTTCCTTCTTGAAGGTAGTTTATAGGATTGACTGTAACTTCTCACCCAGCCAGAACTATAAACAAGCATCTAGGATATGCTTCATCTAAGCACAAAACTTGTTACTATGGACATTAGAATTACATTTGGCTCATGAAGGCATCCAATTAATTCATTTTGTAGACCTCCAATCTAACATAATAAATCAAGTAGACATCATCCATGACAAGCATCATTTGCAATCCACAGCCCGAACCATCTCTATTCTACCTTCCCCTTTATAATAATGTCCCATTCTATTACAACTTTCCTTACTTTTACAGATTCTTTTACTTTCAAACTCATAAGCTTCAATGTTGTATGTTCAATAATTAATTCACTACTTTAGTACTTCTTTTAGCATCATCAAACAACCTTTTATTTCTTTCGGTCCATATAAAATAAACAGTTGCAGCCACCAAAACTCTCCTCCAAATGCTTCTAATGAAGTTTTTGTTATTCTGCTTCACTAACTCATCAATAATATCTCTCTAATTGTCAGACAATGCTACATTTCTAAATTTGCTTTTCACTGTATCCCAAATTCTTACAGAATATGAACATCCAAAGAAAAGGTGATTATGAGAGTCTGGGCATGCCTTACACGGTAAGCATTTCAGATCAACATTAGGATTTTAAGACATAATCATATCCTGAGTGAGTAGTCTCTCTTGCACAGCTAACCACATTACAAAGCATAACTTGGATGATTCTGTGAAAATCATACTAGCTTATGCCAAACAGCATAAGGGGGGTGTTATTGCCAAACACCCTCCAAACTTGATTAGCAGAGAAAGTCTTCTCTATACCTCTATAGTTTCTCCAAACTATCTTGCCTATAGCATACTCTTGCAGAGAAGGCACATCTATATGAAGAAGAGAAGGGTAAAAAGAGAACCATTGTGGCCAAGTCCAATTACCATGAGATATCACCTCAGTCACACTAGTATTATCACACAGACTAGCAAAATAGATAGTCCTCCTAATAATAACATTGCTAAGTGGCTCATTGGAATCTCAAGTATCATACCATACAAAAGTATCTTTCTTATCACCAATTTTATAGATTATAAAAGGTCAACCTGTCTCTCAAGCCAAGTAAGACCTTTCACATCCAACTATCAGTTATATTACACATCCCAAAAGCATTAATGATTATCTTTTCTTTAAATTGTGGTTTTCGTAAGTTGACAACTATTTTGAGACGGAAGAGTATATAAGAGTAAATTACACTTTTTGTGTCGAACGAAGAGGTCCGTTCTTTGACAAAAAAAGCGCATCATCTTGTATCTCACTGGCGAACATTATTCGTCATTCGTGCATCATTAGTATTGGTTTTACATAGTGTTTGGTACATCATAATGAAAGTAGGAATGAAAAAGATCATTACGACAGAATGAGAAAATAATGTTTGTTTACAATTATAGTTAGCAATGACTCATTACATCAAAAATCATCAATTTCATTCATTAGGGGTCCTTTTTTTTCCATTACATATTGTAATGGAATTATATTTACATAAAAACCCTATATTAACTACCTACCAAACTAAGAAAATATATCATCAAAGGCTATTAATCTTTTTATTAGCGATTACATTCAATTCTATCGTAACAACCAAACATAATTATGATCGTAATGCGTCATTCCAAAATTTCGTTTATTCCATTGCGACGTGTTAGGATATGCTCATGTCATATGAATATTTATACGGCTGGGAATACGTGAGCCTACGGGGGTGACACACGTATACACTTAAATATCACTCTATTGGTATATATATAATAATACAAGCGTATATTTAATATATATGTATTAATACTCGATTAATGTATATAATAATATAAGTGTATATTTATTATGTATATTAATATTCCAAAGATAGAATACTAATGGTCGTTAATTAGTTCATTTATAAATAATTAACTATAAGGCTTTTTAGTTAATGTGTAATTAAAAGTAATTATACATAAATATTAGAAAAGTCAAAAAGTCAACACCAAGGGTATGTTTGGTATTTTGGGTCCGATTATGGTGAAAGAAAAAGAAAGGGCCAAAAGTGTCAAGATTAGGTAGCTTTTTCCCAAAGCTATGCAACCCTAATCCTAACACTATAACTAGAAGATCTCTAAACCTCATTATTAATCTAATCCCTTCCTCTTCTTCTCTTGTTTGAGTCGAACGAAACAAACACCCTTTAGGGTTTTGGTTTTTTCGATTACTTCTTATATTCTTCGTACGTTGGTTCGTAAAATTAGCATTCGAGTGGTATTGGTTAACGTGTAGTGTGGATACACATAGAGGTTACTTATTTTAGTAACTCGGAAGGTTTCGGGGTCGCATGGTATTTATAGATACACATGCGTATACAGAAGAAGCTCCGGTTCTTCACGTAGCTTGATTGCTATTCGGTATGTTTTATGTTAATTATAAGTGTTATATGAGTTTATTTCCGTTGCGTAGCTTGTATAATATCAATGTAATATTAGGGTTATTTTAGATAACGATTTCCAACAGTGGTATTACAGTCAGGTTATATAGCTTTATAATTACATAAAAAAATGGTAAAAAAGACTAAAAACGCATATTTTGTGACATTTTCCTGCTTTTTATGTGTAAATCTATTCTAGGAAAATATTTAGTGAAATAAAACATCCCAAATATGACATACAATCTAGAAATTAAAATATGGTTAATGTTTTTACATTATTTAATATGTTTATTATGTTGCGTGGCTTATAATATGCGGTTTTAGTGTATTGTTGCTTATTTATTGTTAAATAAATTGTTAACCATGTGTTACGTACATGTAAACCATGGTTATTAAGCTTAATATATCTTGGATGCATGTTTGTTTATGTGGTATGCATGAAATCTTTGTTACGTGAATTAATTGTTTAATTTTAAAAGCGAGGAAGACTTTTTTTAAATTCATGTTTAATTACGTGCATTGATTATGTTTAGTATGATTCATTGTTTGAATTGGTTTTGCATGATTATATTTATGGCATATATATATATATATAATGTGCAAAAATAATTTAAAAAAATTAATATAGACTAAAAGCATTCGATTAAAATGCTTATTGTATATATACTGATATGTACACTTTGCTAAAGCGTATTGCTATATACGTAAACTTGTTTGAATCCTTGCAAACGTTCTATAACGCATGGGTTTAGTGGTTTCCGCAAGGAAACCCGCGACGGAACAACGCTAACATAAACAATTTTACATAAATGTTTTAAACAATATTTAAAGTATGTCGTAATCGTTACTAGGGTTTGATTATTTCCCTTGGGGAATTAATCTTATCCGTAGTAAGTTTACTTATACTTATAAATGTTGTAAACATAGTAACCTTAATTTTATAAATGGCATGTGGCTTATAAAATTATGGGATTTCTAATTATAGAAGGTTTTAAAACGAAAATAGAAATGTTTTAAAAATTACTGGTGTTATAAGGTTGTATGCATGCTTCCTTATACATAATTTTGGTAACACTTGATTTATCAAATATATACACCCTAAAATTAAGTCATTTGCCATCCAAATATGAAATCACTTGAGTTTATTTTTTTACTCTAAGAGATTCTTAGGTGAATTGCAAAACAAAGTAATACAACAATCGTATGGTCAGACTTGAGACTGTATAGTTACCGATTTTGTATTGGACGACTTATATCGAGTATGGTTGTTCAGAACTTCGATCTGAGGCATAAGATGGGGTTAAACATGCCAATTGACATTATAATTCTGGATTATGATGCCTTGGGCCCCATAAAAGCTAAGATTTGCACATGTTGCCAATTATCTCTTGCGGATTACCTTTTGAGTTTATCATTTCTAGTCTATCAACTACATTAATGGTAGAACGTCAAGTTGGATCTTAGACCATTTTTAATATTAATTGTTTATTTATAATAAATATGGGTAGTTAATTTTTAAGGGATGAATTATCAAAAATACTAAAAATGAACCTTGCAAGTTCTTTTAATGTATTAATGCAATGCATACCGTAAACAAAAGTTTGCTCTTACTTGTGGAAGACAAACTGTGTCTAATTTTCCTTAGGAAAAGAAAGACTATTTCCTATACTTTTTACTTGTGGAAAGTTATAACAGGAATGAAAGAATTATCCTAAATTCTAGTCGAACTCATACCAAACTTACATGTTAAGTAAATTGGACTTCTTATTCTTTCAAGATTGCTTCAATATCCTTGTTTGGTTTTGAAATCTTTGAATCATAATAAGAAATTTAGATAACTAGAGAACTTGTGTCTATAGCTACCAAGATTAAAAATATCTTGTTGTAAACAATGCATATTTATGAGGTTTGATTAGATGACGAAAATATCACCGCAAAATTAGAAAAGGCAATAACTAGAGAACTCGTGTCTATAGCTGTCTCCTTAAACCAGTAAGAGGCGTTGCACACCCTTGAGGTAAAGTGAGCGGATAAAGGAGGAATTGCAACTAATTTTTCAAGTTGATTAAATAGCTGAGATGGTTAGAACTTGAACACACTTCCTTGAATATCTAAGCACATTCGTAATAATGAGTAGACATTCAAGAATTGGAAAAATGCATAAATTGCTACTTACTTTTCACTAGTGAAGGAACACTCACACTGTTGTCCGATCTAGTGGGAGTAATGCATTTTATGAATATAGGAAAAACTTGCAATGTTGTCGAATTCAATGGGAGTTATGAGCTGTTTACCTCATAAACATCTTACTTTATTTCTGACGTGGCTTGAAATAATAAATTACTTTCTAAGTGTGAAACATCTTCATTTAGTAAGAATCACCGTATATTATCTTTGATAACTTGTTGCCTTTGAGATATCGCTTTCGTTTAATCTTATCTTTCATAGTTATGCACGATACCTTATTAATATATGGAGTTTTATATACACTAGCTATGAGCTTGACACTGTCATATTGTCGATACAAACAAACTAACTAGTGTGGTGTTGTTTTATGCAAAGAAGTTGTACCCTGCACAAGTGGGAGAAATCTTTATTGTGTGCAAGGAACAACTTAGAACAATATGACTAATGGTTTCTTAACTGCAAAGTAAGAAAACTATTACCCTACTATGACTCCTACACATTTAATGTCCCTATTAAGAGAATATGTCAAGATAAAAAGGCAAGCAACATGATTATGTTTTTTTGGAAATCATAAACATGAACTTTGAAATTAACTTAAAATTACTATTGATTTAATTTAGTTTAGTAATTGTTATGTCTTCATATCAAAGACATGTACATTAAGTCCTTTACTTGTGAAAAGACTTGTAACGTAAAGTAAAAGGTTAACTTCTTATGTCTTCGTGTTAAGACATGTACATGAAGTCATTGACTTGGTCAAAGACTTATAACAAATAGTAATGTATTGGATGTTTATGTCTACTTGTTAGTACATACACATTAAGTCGTTGACTTGATCAAAGACATAAAAGGACGCAATTGGCTTAGTAATTCTATTGATACCATTACGTTTTAACTAAAGTTGGTAAAATAGTAAAAGTCATAAAGTATAAGATCAATTGGAATACCACAGTTTTATGATATGTCCAATGAAGGTAACCAAACTATATATTGTTTTGATTTATGATGACCTTAACTTATTTAACTCCCAAAAAGATCAAGGTTAGATATTTGAGTATGTCATGGATATACCTAATAAGACTCCAACCTAGAAGGTTAATTAAGACATTATTCTAGTAATAAAATGAGATAAAACTCATTGTGTCTTGATTGAAGTTCTAAATTTGGTAAAAATATCTTAGAGATTATTATTGACAAATGACTAGAACTATTAAGTGTATTTTGGTGGATACCCAAAAGGAAACGATGGGATATCATTTCTACAACCCACACAAGAACAAAGTTTTTGTTGCTCATCATGCTGAGATATTTGAGAATAGGTTTAAATATACAAGAAGCAAGTGAGAGTCTCACTTTTCTAAAAGTAAGTGGGAGTATTGTAGGTCTTGAATTAATTCAAGAAGAAGATACAAAAACCTTCTAAAACGCACTAGCAAATGTCATAATACTTAGGCTAAACATGAAAATGTTAAACCTTAGAATGATGTTACTCACATTCATTGATCCGCAAGGATACCTCGTGATATGGTTTTATATCAATGGTGAGGATTATGAGTTAGAGGATCATGGTGAACATGCTAACTTTAAGAGATGCATTGTTAGATCTTGGATCTAATGAATGACTCAAAGACTATGAATTAAAAAAGATGCTGTCTATTAAGAAGATAATCATATTCTTAGAATTTGTTTTATCTTTAACCTATCAGTTTGATGATGAAGTTTGAATGAGTTTCCTTTTAGAAAAGACTCATAAGGACAATGCTTTGTATACATATTTATTGCACGTCAAATGACATAAGTGTTTACTCGTATTCAAGAAATTGAATATGATTAAAACTTCCTCATTTACGAACTTTAAATATATAAAGATGATTTGATTGTTATACTCGTTTTCTTGGAAAAAAATTATGATAAATTGGATTTCAAGAACTCTTTATTGATTGATTACCTTGCGAGGACGATATGTAATCAAATAAGGTTTTATGGATCCAATATAATCTTTACGAGTATACAAAAATGCTAGAATCCAAGTATGGATTAAAAGCACGCATTTAATGAGCATAATCTTAAGTTTAAATTATTAAATAAATCACTTGTTGAATTTGATTTTTAATTATAAATAAGATAGCTCATGAGTACTTCTCAAAGCTAGTGGGAGTAATTTGTTTTTACTTTTCTAAAATCAATTATGTTGTTGAACATATTAGAAACAATTTATTTATCTAAGTAAGATTTTATCCCTTAGATTGAAATAAAGTTTCTTGTAAGAATTTAGAAAATGAAACATGCCACCTTGGAATAATATGTTTGATGCATATGTGGTGAATTAAGTTTGAATGCAATATAAAATATCATTGAGTGAAACTTGAATGATGTATCTTACTTGGCGAGATTGAACACATGAATGGAAACCTTAAGTCCCACTAAATGATTCATTATGGACATCATATTGTATATGTGATTAGTTGTATCATTTGCATGAGTGTAAGATGATTTGACAACATTAGAATCTAATTGAAAGATATTAAAAGGAATATTCTGATTAATGTTTAAATTAAGAATTCATTCCTAGAATTAATAATGAAGATACTATGGATATAAATTGTGATAATCATAATAATATAATTATGATCAACAAACCTTGGGTTTGTGTGATATCCAAACATTATTAAAGAAGTGTTTAGATTTTATGGTAGTTTGGCATAGTGTTGTTATATACACTAGTGCTTGTTTTAATTGAGATGATACTCAATCTTAGTCGAAGTAAGTTTTTCATCATGAATGACAACGTTGCTGGCTACACATTTTTTTAGTTTAAAAGCATAGTTGCAAAAATACGCTAAAAGAATAAGAATGCTTTATAGTCTGGAAGACTGTTGAGATGATTGTCTCCATTAGGATGTTTGGCATATGTCATACATCTTATGGAAAGTAATGTGACTAGACTCATATAAGTAATACTTATAAGTGAGTGCACACTTACAAAATAACAATCATCATATTATTCAAAGAACTTCACTATTCGTGAATTTTTTGAAATAAGTATTCTGAAACTCCCACAAGATCATGACCTAGTTGATTTGTTCATGGAATATATGCCTTATCACTAATTATGATTGTTGTAGATAAGACATTTAACTAGGATCGTCATGCATTGATCTTATTTGGTATTTGGATAATGAAACTGTAAGCAATTGTATTAAATAATGAATTGACATACGTGGTATGATCGTTTTCATTTATACTACTGTGTTCTATATTTGCATGTTTAAATCATTGAATAAATTTATTTATTCTAAACTATGTCCATTGTTTAACAATATAAGAATAATGTTAAGATAAGACAAATGTAAGTGTTTGGTTATATTCTGGAGAATATGTAAAGATGATCTTGCCAACTTCACATGTTATTCAATGAGGTTGAATATTGGATACCCCACCTGTGTTAATCACTTTATAGATCAGCGTCATTGGGTGCATTACACACATGGTGAAAGTTATGTTTATCCTCAGACTTGAGATGCAAGCAAGGTTTGCGTGTATGGATAACATTTCTAGATTCTAGTCTACCACTATACTGTCAAAAGGTAGTTATAAGGACTACTTTCAGAAATGTTTTGAAATACATGACGGACACTTGTAGTCAAAATAAAATTTGTTCCTTTACATATTTGGGAGTTAGATACTTATTGGGCCCCTTGTTGGGTTGATCAGATGTTTGTGTGGCCACACCCAAAGTGTAGTTAAGATGATTCTTTTTACATTTGGTAATCTAGATCAATATAGATGCGAGAAACAGAATCGTTAAACTATGGAATAACTTTTGATCCATATCCATATTTAACATTGTATATGAAACAAAAGGATATGACTAACTTGAACCATAAATGACTGAGATGTTTACTGAAACCACACTCAGATATTTCTAGGAGCATTGATGATGTTGCTAGACTATTCGTCAATGTTAGTATGTTATATTCTACGACTGACATTCGCAAGTGGGAGCTGTTGGTTTGTGCTCATGTCATACGGATATTTATACGACTGGGAATACGTGAGCCTACAAGGGTCACACACGTTATACACATAGATATCACTCTATTGGTATATATATCATAGTATAAGCGTATATTTATTATATATGTATTAATACTCAATTAATGTATATAATAATATAAGTGTATATTTATTATGTATATTAATATTCCAATGATAGAATACTAACGGTCGTTAATTAGTTCTTTTACGAATAATTAACTATAAGGCTTTTTAATAAATGGGTAATTAAATGTAATTAACCATAAATAAAGGAGAAGTCAAAAAGTCAACACCAAGGGTGTTGAGGGAGTTGGACGACCGGATCTAGGATCCCATAGGGATTGGATTAGGCTTGTGAGCTATCTTTTCTTCCAAGTTATGTATTTAATATAAACCCTAAAATCATCTACTATATAAGGAGGATCCCCTAGATCATAATTCTCATCCCTTCTCCTCCTCTTCTCCTAGTAGGTTTCAAACCAAACAACCCTTTGAGGATAAATTGTTTAAGTTCGACTACTTGACGTATTCTTGAGCGTTGGTTCGTGGAACTAGCATTCGGGTGGTATTGTTCGACGTGTAGGGTATGAACCGCGTGGAGGTTACTTACTTTAGCAACTTGAAGGGTTTTTGGTTTAGCATGTATTACACATATGCGTGTGCTCGAAGAAGTCTCCGGTTCTTCACGTAGCTTGGTTGCTATTCAGTATGTTTTCTATTTATTGTTTATGTTAATTATAAGTGCTATATGAATTAGATCCGCTACGTAGCTCGTAGAATATTATGTGTAATATTAGGGTTATTAGATAACCATTTCCAACACATATATCATTGGCCTATAAAGTAGTTTTAATACTTAGGACTTTAATTACAGAAGTTTAATATAGTTGCATTATCTGTATAATTTATGCATTAAAATTACACTATAGGCCACTTTGTATACATTCGGCCAATGTGACCCATTTTTGTTAAGCTAATCTTTTTTACTCGTTTTATCCTTTGGATGGCTGAATCTCAGCTGATAGCAAAACATTGATTAATTTTTCATTTGCTTTAGGTTAGATCACTTTATCAGGACTGCTCAAATTCATTGATGAGTTATGGTCGAGCTATGGGGATGAGCGGATAATCGTGTTCATAACGAATCATAAGGATAGTTTGGATGAAGCATTACTGAGGCCTTGTCGTATGGACGTGCGATTAGAGATGTTTCATTGTACTTATGGTGGGTCCAAAGTTCTTGCATCTACTTATCTGCAAGGTTAAGGAAGAGGAAAAGTTGGAAGTGTTTCATGTAGTCAAATATTTGTTGGAGAAAGTAAAAGTCACACTTGTTGAGATTGCTAATCAATGTAATCAAATATTGTTTACTTTTTAAATGGAAACTGATTCGGGCAAAATAGGATATATAATATATACCTAAAATACCTAATTATTAATAATAGTATAAGATAAGAATTCCGTGAGGATTCTAG
>BQNB010162881.1:0-14506 GCA_026074375.1 Tanacetum coccineum | reverse complement strand
TAGCAGGTTTCCATAAATAGTAACTTTCCAAAAATAGCAGGTTTCCATAAATAGTAACTTTCTAAAAATAGCAGGTTTCCATAAATAGTATGTTTCTATAATTAGCAGGTTTCTATAAATAGGTTATTTCCATGTTTAACGTTTTCCATAATTAAACTTCCCAAAAATAGACTTTCTAAAAATAGCAGGTTTCTATAAATAGCATGTTTCTATAAATAGCAGGTTTCTATAAATAGCAGGTTTGTATAAATAGCAGGTTTCTATAAATAGCATGTTTCTATAATTAGCAGGTTTCTATAAATAGCAGGTTTCTATAATTATTATAAAATCGAAAGTATAAATTTATTTAGAGCCGAATACAATTCTTGCAATTATTTAGGGTTTAGATCATGTTTAAGCTTAATAAATCAAAATAACGTGCATGGTAATTTTTCTCATGAACATATCAGATGTATATAATGTAAAATGAGTTATAAAAATACCTTGAATAATTATGGATGATTTTATGAATTTATGAAGGATTTTCGAGTCAATTGAGTACCATAAATCAAATCAAGCTTCAAACCAATGAACCAATAATTTTCTTAGCTCCCTTGTACTCCCAAGAACCCTAGAAAATTCGTCCCTTGCTGTGAAAAATTATGGAGCCGCCTCTTAAATTTTTTAGGGTTTTGGAAATGGTTTTAAAATGAATTTACAAATGAAAAAAATGTATATAAAAGATATATTAAAGAAAATGCCGAGATTTTGGGCTTTTTAAAGGATAAAATCAGATATTAATTTTGCCTAAATTATTTTATAATTTATAACACTTGATTGAATTTTATTCATGCTTTTATTTAATTTTCTGACATTAGGGGCATTTTGGTAATTTTGCACTTGTTCTGATTTTAGGGTTTTACAAAATAAGAACCATATTAGGGTTTTATCGCCACAACAAATCAAAGTCTTTGTTATTTTGTGCTTCTACTTGTAACTTCTCAATCTTTTCTTTTAACCACAAAGAGAACAAATTCTTGAGTACAAAATCTAACGAGATCAATAATAAGAAAATCATATAGCCAAAAACCCTTGGATTAGGATTTCCTTGATCTCGGTTTAATAATACAAATCTTGCATCAAAATAACAAATCGAAACCCAAAAAAAATTATAACGCTTACTAATTGTATTGCATACCAAGAATAGGGAGAGAAGACAATCATAAACATTGTTATTCCATCTTGACTTCTAAACCCTTGAAAACTTTAACCAAAACTGATTCTTCTACAAAATTATGGTTTTAGGGTTTCTTCAAAAACCTTGTAGATCCTAGATCGAGAGCCACGAGACTCTGATACCACATGTTGAGTTTAAAGATCTTTGTAGCTCAATTTGTTATTGTTATTAACACAAGGCTTTTCATCATCATCTTTATATAATGACTACTACAAGCCCCAATCTTACCTGATCAATGGTAAAACAGTTAAATCAACAGGATCAAACTAATGATCTTGGGGCTACACCACACATGCTAGCATCTACATCTTCATGTGGGACGTGTCAACCCACATACACACGTTTTACACCTTTGGTGCACACACACACACTTTTTGGCATACCTAAAATCTATAACCTGTATCTCTTTATATACTAAAGATATAAGGTTTTACAAAGGAAACATAATACAATTAGGAAACTATTAAATAACATTAATTAATTCTTTTCTATCAACAATTAATAGCATTAGTAACTTGTCTTTATCCTTTTAAGCAAGTCATCAATGTTGATCTTGTTTCCTTCTTTAAGGAGATCTTCTGAAATCTTATCATCATTTGAAGAATTCCTCCTTTGTCTTTTAAGTCCTTCATCTTTCATATGTTTTGTCTTATCAACTCAAATATAATTCCCAACACTTCTGGTTACGTATTGATTTTCATTAAAATCAGATGTCATGGTGCTTGAGATGCTAGTTAGGTTAGTTTTTAGGTTTTAGTTTTAGGAATTTTCAAATTAGGGTTTTCGTTTAGGTTTAGGGTTTTGATATAAACGTTAACGTTTAATATCCGTTTTATAATAATGTTTTGAAAAGTACGTTAAATAGATAACGTATAATAAAATGGAGTTTAAAACATATTTCTTGACATATTATAACGTTTACTTACTATAAACGTTATTGAAATTAGCATAGGTAGGTTGCGTGAGCTTGTTTACTTTAATTATGTAAGTTACGTTACATAATGGGTGGAATATAGAAAAAATATTCTTGTGAAAATAATTGTACTTAATTTAATAAGTAGATATTACATTGATAAAAATTGCATCTAATTTAATAGATGGATAATTACATAGATGAAAATTGTGGGTTGTTATAGTCTCCCAACCTTAAAAGAAATCTCGTCCCGAGATTTAGTTGGATGTTGGAGTGATGTTTGAAAACAGATGTGGATACTTGGCACGAATTTGATCTTCACATTCCCACGTAAATTCTGGTCCTCTTTTAGAGTTCCATCTTACTTTGACTATAGGAATACGACTTTGTTTTAGTTTCTTGACTTCTCGATCTATAATTTCTACTGGTTCTTCTACAAAATTGAGTTTGTCATCGAGCCAAAGCTCTTTCATTGGAATGATGAGAGATTCGTCAGATAGGCATTTCTTTAAATTAGAAAAGTGGAAGGTACTGTGGACATTACTGAGTTCTTCAAGAAGCTCAAGTTTGTATGCTACTGGGCCGATCCTAGCAAGGATCTTAAATGGTCCAATGTAACAGGGGTTAAGCTTTCCTCGCTTTCCAAATCGGATGACACCTTTTCGAGGTGACACTTTCAACATAACACGATCTCCAACTTAGAATTTTAAAGGCTTTCGCCTTACATTGGCATAACTTATTTATCGATCTCTTGCAGCTTGCTAACGTTGTCGAATTTGCACTATCTTTTCAGTAGTTTCATGGATTATCTCTGGTCCCATGAGTTGGACATCTCCAACTTTGGCCCAGCAGACAGGTAATCGACACTTTCAACCATACAGTGCTTCAAATGGTGTTGCCTTAATACTGGCATGGTAACTGTTATTGTAGGAAAATTCTACCAGTGGTAAGTGTCTCTCCCATCCTTGCTCAAGCTTGAGCTTATTTTAGCTTAATAGTTTTCTCAAGTTTTATTAAAAAGCTAAAAAGAGTTAAGTGTTGTCAGTCTGTTTTTTTAGCTCTTTTCCATCTTATTGAGTAGTTCTTATAAAAAGTTTTTTTAGCAAAAAGTGTTAGTTTTCTGCTGCTTTATAAGTTTGATTCAAAAAGTTTTGAAAAATAAAAAAAAATTTCGAAAAGAACAAGCCACAGGTTCGAACCTGTGACCTATCCTTTCACACCCAACGTCCCAATATACACACTCTTTAACCATCGCACCAGACCAGGGCTATCTGTTATGATAGTCCACCATTAATCTTTTATATACAGTTTGAGTTCTTTTTCTAAATAAAAAGCCGTAGCTTATTTCAAGGCTTATAGGACTTATTTTGTCAGCTTAATTTGAGTAAATATTTTTATAAAATCAGTTACACTTTTATACCCTTTCAGCAATTTTCCTAGAATTTTTAGGGTTAATTTTGTATTTTTAATCATTTTACTTTTATTAAAAACTTTAAAAAATAGGAAAATAATCAAAAAAATAAAATTCTTTTTTAGAAAATTTTCTTTTATCATCTTCTAGATTTAGGAATTAGTTTTGCTTCCGTAGGACTTAAATTTAGTATACTTGCTTGTTAGTCGTGTTTTCTTAAATTCCCGTTAACATTTTTGTGCATTTTTCTTGTAATTGATTTTAATGTGCCTTTAATTGCTCACTAGTAGGGATTAGTTTAAATTTGCGTTCAAAGGTCTTTAATTTGATTTTTCTCTTATTTCCGTTAATGTTTTTAATTTTTAATTGCTTAATTGATTAGTTGCTTACTTTCTTTTGCTTGTTTTATGTGCTTTTTATTGTAGAAATAGAAAATCATTTCAATAAACTTAGAAACCAATTCAAATCGTTGTCCAAATTAAAACGAGTCTCAATTTCATAATTCTTGGGGTATAAACGACCCGGTGAACACTTACCGGTTAAACGTACGATATTATTGTGAGATTTTCTCAATTACCTTTGTCCTCAAGGGTAATTTTAGAATTTCAATACTTTGATATTAACACGTATATAATTTGAGCCGTATCAAATTTTTGGCGCCGCTGCCGGGGAATTGTGTTAAGATTCTCTCGTTTGAATTTGTCGATCGTGATTTGGAGAACCTTTCGTCTTCGAAAGTTACGTCTTTTGAAAAAAATAAAAAATAAATAAAAATAATAATAAAAAAAGTAAAAAACATTTTTCTTTTTCTTTTTACTATATGTAGAAGTTAATAAATAAATAGAAAAAAAATACAAAAATATTTGATCTTCCGAATTTTTTCGATTTTTATTTTGTTCTCTTAAATACTAAAATACACAAGCAATCTAATTCTCTTACTAGAGAATTTGTGAATATCCATTAATAAGTTCCCAATCCAAAGATTCAAAAAAGTAACCGTCTTGTGTCACTTACGAAAAAGGCACACCTCTTTTGTGAAATAAGATTTTGCAAGTTTCATTTAAGGGAGTTACCCTAAGTTTGTTGATTATTCGGTGAAACAAAAATATTTTTGTGTATATATTTCCTTTTCTCGTTTGTTTGTGTAGTGCATGCGCACTAGAAATTCCAATTATCCAAATAATTCACCCGTAACCATTCCAAGACGTCAAAATAGAAGACGTGCTCCAAATGTTGTCGAACCCGAGCTTTATACTATCGTTGAAGTTGCACCAATGGCGGATAATCGAACAATGGAAGAGCTACTCCAAGAACCCACGGAAGGGTATGGAGAAGCTATCGTCATACCGGAAATTAATGCGGACCATTTTGAGATTAAGACGAATTTGCTACAATTAGTCCAAGCTAGCCCGTTTCATGGTTTTGAGAGGGACAATCCCCATACTCATATCAACAATTTCAAAAGGATTACCTCGACTTGAAATTATGGGATGTACCGAACGATGTGATTAAACTCATGATGTTTCCATATTCACTCGAGGGGAACGCTAGGATTTGGTACGATAAAGAACCTCCTAATTCTATCTTGACTTGGGAGGATCTCGTAACCAAATTCGTGAATCAATTTTTCCCTCCCTCGAAGACCACTCACTTAAAAAATGAAATCTCTCGTTTTACCCAAAAATTCGATGAGACATTTAGTGAAGCATGGGAACGATTTAAGGAAATGCTTAGAGCATGTCCCCACCACTACTTTGGAGTTAACCCAAAAATACCACTTCTATAACGGTTTAAATGATAATGATCAAGACTCCTTAAATGCCGCGGCGGGTGGAAATCTTTTGAGTAAGACTACTAGAGAGGCCTTGAACATAATTGAGAATAAGTCAAAAGTTCGTTATTCACGAAACAAATCGAATGTTTCTAGGGTGAATTCGACTTCTAGGGAAAGTTCTTCTAAGACGGATGAGAGAATTGATAAGCTTGCGGACCAAATTTCGACCTTAGTTGAGATTGTTTCTAAGAAAGTTGTCACTCCCGCTACGGTTAAAGTGGTTGAGGAAATATGTGTCACTTGTGGTGGTGCTCATGCTTATTACAATTGTCCTAATACCGATAGCAATCAATCGAGTGTTTGTGCGGCAACGGGTGCTTACAATCAAGTAGCCCCTCCAAACCGTGTTAGTAACCACATGGCGCCACCCAAGTTTGCTCCGGTGCAAAACAATGGTCAAAATAGGTTTAATCAAAATCAAGGTCAAGGGAATAATTTTAATCGGGGAAATATTTTTCATGGTAATCAAGGTTTTCAAGTTTCAAATAATCATGCTCTAAATTTTCAAAATCAAGGATTTCAAAACCAACCTTTTCAAGTTCCTAATAATCAAGTTCAACAAGGAGTTCCAAATGAGTTTTCAAATTATATGAAATCTAATGACCAAATGATGAGAAACATGCAAAATTAAATCAACTCGTTGAAAGGAGACTTTAATAATGAAATTCAAAATATAATGAAGACTCAACAAACCGCCTTGATGAAGCAACAAAATGCTTTTCAAAATAATTTGCAAAATATGTTAAGTGGATTTTTTCAAAACTAAGCCTCAACTTTAGGTACTCTTCCGAGTAATACATTCACCTAACCCGAATGGCGAGATGAAAGCAATCACTACTCGAAGTGTTGTTGCTTATGAGGGACCTTCGATTCCTACTAATCCTTCTCCCAAAAAGGTAGTGGAACGAGAAACCGAGGAGACAACGGATAAGGAGCAAACTAATTTCCAAGGAAGTACCGCTCACATCCAACCTTCGGTTAACCCCATTCTGATTCCGGAACCCGATGTTCTGAAGACTTTATCTAAGCCTAATATTCCATATCCTTCGAGACTTAATGATCAAAAGTTCTGTGAAAAAGCTTCAAATCAAATGGAGAAAATCTTTCAAATCTTTCAAGATTTACGCTTCGACATTAGCTTCGTGAACGCTTTACTTTTGATGCCATGATTTTCCCATACGATTAAGAATTTGTTCATGAATAAGGATAAGTTGTTTGAATTAGCTAAGATACCGTTGAATGAGAATTGTTTGGCGATGCTCCTTAAAAAGCTTTTCGAAATCTAGAGATCCTGGCAAGTTTCTTATACCATGTGATTTTCTGGGAATGGATGTATGTTACGCCTTGGCCGATCTTGGCACGAGCATAAATATTATGCCTCTTTCCATTTGGAAAAAGTTTTCCTTACCTGAACTTACCCCTACTCGAATGACTCTCGAGTTAGCGGATCGATCCATTACTCGACCAAAGGGAGTCGCCGAAGACGTCTTTGTCAAACTAGGGAAGTTTCACTTTCCTACCGACTTTGTTGTTGTTGATTTTGAAAGCGATCCTCGAGTTTTCCCCTCATACTTAGAGATCCATCTTGAACCGTCGTAAGCTTTAATTAATGTTTATGGAGAAGAAATAACCCTTCGGGTTAATGACGAAGCCGTAACTTTTAATCTTGATCAAACTTTGAGATACTCCTCTACATATAATGATATGTCGGTAAACCGAATTGACATCATTGATGTTGCTAGTGAGGAGTATGCTCAAGAAGTGTTAGGTTTTTCTAATAATTCTTCGGGTGGCAATCACCACCATACTTTTGAGCCTAATTATTTCCAACTCTTTTCTTTCCTTCACTCTGTTCGAGGAAAGTGACTTCATTTTGGAAGAAAATAGAGGGCTTAGAGTAGGGGGGGGCGGAGGGCGAGGAGAGGGGAGCGGGGGGGTTGCGGGAGGGCAGGGGGGGAGGGGTAGTGCGGAGGGGGGGAGGGGGCGGGGGGGGGAGAAATTGATTATGCCGATTGTGATCTAGAGGGAGATATTTGCTTGATTGAAAAATTGTTAAATAATGACCCGATTCAACACCCACCTAATGGACCTTAGACGCCATTAAACTTTCCACCAAATGCCCTAAAGGGTTTTGGGATTTTTGAAGCAATGGACCAATTCCCAGAGGAGTTTTAACAATAAATATAAACGTCATTGAAGTCTGAGAACTCGTTTCCAATTTATCCAGATAAATGTGTTATTCATTTTACTTTAAAATGGATTTATAAGGTGAAACTTATGAAAAACGGATGAATTCTTCTGAAGAACAAGGCTCGCTTGGTTACTCGTGGTTACCGTCAAGAAGAGGGAATTAATTTTGAGGAATCCTTTGCTCCAGTGGCTAGACTTGACGCTATTCGAATATTCCTCGCATTTGCTGCTCACATGAATATGATTGTCTACCAAATGGATGTAAAGACGGCATTCTTGAATGGCATTCTGCGCGAAGAAGTTTATGTCAGCCACCCGAATGGGTTTGTGGATCAAACTAACTGAATCTATGTACCAGCATAAGAAGGCTCTCTATGGGTTGAAACAAGCTCCTCGCGCATGGTACGATCTATTGTTGAAGTTTCTACTCTCTTCATGAAATTCTCGAAATGAAATCCCGTGGATCCCACATTGGTTCATGATACATAAGACAAAAATAGGCAAAGAAATTCTCCTAGTACAAACTATGTTAATGATATAAACTATGCGTATACTACAACCTGAACTAATGTGAATCAATTTTCCAAAAATAAATTGTCAAAGTTTAAGGAATGTCGAATGATGGGGCAAAATATTATTTTTCTCGGGACTACAAATTTTCACAAAGTCCCAGAGGCATCTTCAAACACAGTCAAAATCTGCTCTTGAATTCTATTGAAAAATTAGGTTATGAATCTAGTGACCCTTTTCCCGTGGATACTCCCATGGTGGAGAAATCCAAACTGGATGAAGATCTACAAGGGAAAGTCCGTTGACCCGAACACACCTATCGAGGAAGGTTGGCCCCCTTATGTATCTAACAGCCAGTACCAAGACAAACATTGTTTGTATGCATGTGTGCCCGGAATCTTACAAAGCCTACCAAAAAGCCCTTACCATGCGTACAAAGAAACTTTAAATACCTAAAGGAACCTTAATAGGGGAACTATGGTATCCCAAAAGGATTCTTCTATTGCTCTAACAGCTTATGCAGATGCTGACATAAGGCGGTTGCAAATAGCTAGGACGAAGACATCTGGAAGTAGCAAATTATTTATGAGACAGACATGTTAGCTGGCATCAAAAGCAGAAAAGCGTTGCGATATCCAGTAACGGAAGCTGGGGGGGGGGGGGGGTATAATACCTTGTCTGGTTGTTGTGCTCAAGTCCTTTGGATGAGATCACAGCTTACCGACTATGGCCTTGGATTCAATAAAATTCCAATGTACTTTTGATAACAAAAGCGATATTGCCTTATGCTGCAACAATGTTTAACATTCTCGATCAAAACATATTACATAATATTCTACTTCCTAAAAGAGCAAGATTGAGAACTTAGTATTAGAGCTTTACTTTGTCCAATAAAATGCATATCAGCTAGCGACATCATTACTAAAGCTCTTGGCAGAGAAATAATAGAATTTCTTATCAACAAGCTAGGAATGCGAAGTTTTAACTCTGGAGACCCTAAAATCAATTGGCAAGGAAAGCTGAAGAAATAGTGGTGGTACCAATTCAAATATCTGTATATAATATGTATCTATATTAAAAACATAAAAAACCAAAAGATTTTCATTTTCAAAAACCTTATAAAAACAAAATAAAAAAACAAATAAAACCCACAAAACCAAATAAAAAAAAAAATTAAAAATAAGAAAAATATAAAAATAGGTAGTAATGGCAGTGTCCGTTCTGAACTCGATATACATTTACGGTCTTAGAAATGTCATTGTAATAAAGAATACGCAGGCTATATTAATGAAATTCAAGCAGAAGTTCAAAAGTTTTTCGAACACATGCAAAAAAAAGCTTCTATAATTTCTGAATAGTAACCTGACTTCATCACATTAAAGCGATTATTTTCAAAAAGAAAACTTGACCTTATAATAGGAATTTTTTCTCGGGCATGGTCTACTTTATGACCATGCAAAGGCTTGTGTTTACTTTGCAATACAACCCGTGCTTCCTATATACAAATTAATAGTACGTGTCCAGTGCATTTTCTTTTCTTTGCTCAAAATAAGAGAAAATCTTTATTTTTTATTTTGAAAAAAGTTTGTCTTCACAATGAATCAGTGTTTTCATTTCAGTAATCACAAGAAAGATTTTCCAAAGATATCGACCACTCAAACATGACAACAGTTCTTTTAAATAGAAAACGGGTCAATATTTGAGGGAGAAATTTTATTCATCAAATAATCTTTAAAACGGTCTTTTTCAAATAAGTCACGAAATTAAACGATAAATTTTATTATAATGATGAGGATATCAAAATTAAAAGGTGATTAACTATATTAACTACAAGTGCTTAAGAGATGTCATTTGCCTTAAAACTTTATGGACTTTTTTGCAATTTGAGACTTAGAAAATTCAGCTTTAAACTACATTCATCAATATCGCCACACGTCATAGATTTATATAAAAGAACATTAGGGTAAATTGCTTTAAGAAATACTTTCATAAGTGTTTAAAGAGCCTTGAATGTTGATTTCTCGAACAATAATTTAAGCTTATCAATTCTTCGAACGAAAAGATCTCTAGTATATTTGCTTACCTAGGTCTTAACTGATTTTAAAGGTAATCGATACCAGCAAGGGGGAAGGATATATATATACAAGAAAGAAAATGAGAATATGGTGATAGAAATTCATACCCTATCTTATTTAAGGTCATTCCGGTGAAGTACAAATGTCATAACCGCGAAAGTAAAATCAGCTGTGTTTCCACATTCCACATGGGGGAAGAGATTTCTTGTTATTTTTAAGTATGCATCATTTGAGATACTAGGGGGAAGTGTTGTAAGAAGATTTATTCTAAAAGTGAGAATATTGGTTATTGATTCAAGAAATGCTTCCTCAAACGGTTAATCACTAAGCTTGTTTTTTATTTTAAAAGAGATTTGAATTATTTGACAAAAGAATACACGATAGGTTTGATAAGATGCTGATTCCTTAAGATAGCATATTCTGTCAAAGAGAAATGAGTACATTGGGACGTATTTTGACTTAGGAGGTTATCATTCAACTACTAGAAGTGAATGAAATTTGACATGCCGGGACTTAGTATAACTTTGTGTGTTTCCAATTTATAACAACTATATCATAATAAGAGAAAAGCGGACATCCGAGGACTTTAATTGAGTTTGGGTTACAGTTAAGAAAAGAAATTATGACCTTTGGATATAGGGCAATTTACCATCAGACTGCTTGATGCGGCTTGCAAGAAAGTTTTTGAATCTACTCAAGAAAGGATTGCTGATTTAGGGGGAAGCTAAGACAACTTCTTAAGAGAGACTACGGGGAAGAACCTACGGCTGCTACAAAAAACCATATGATACAGATCATATGAAGTTCTCATCATTCAGGTCAAAACCTCGTACAGTATACATTTCTTGTGAATATATAAATGTGTAGTGTAGACTTAAAAGTTATTGCATAAATATGTTTGAGTATGAATTTCGCCAACGAGAGAGACGAAGAATTTCATATAAATTCAATTTTTATTTCAAATTAACATAATCAAACACCATATAGATACCCTCATAATTTTGAGGGGGAAGCATTAAAAATTGTTTCCTAATATAATTGGCTTGATTAATAATTGGATAAATTTTCCTTGAAACCATGAATATTTAAATCAATTGATATCCAAAATATCAAATATCAAGAGATTTGACATTTTTGATAAGGGGAGAAGATGTGATTAAAATATATGATAAAAATGTGATTTAAATCACAATGAGTACGCTATCCCCATATATTAGTAAAACTCTATCAGATTAATCAATGCACATATAAAGTGGGAGTCAATAAGTTACTTGATGGCATAAATTGTGGAAGAACCAAAGACCGACCATTTAAATTTACTATATGGATTTAAAAGTGTTCAAGATTAGAATCAATTTCATTTTCCATGATCTAACTAGAAACTGGAGGGATCTACCCAGGGATATTCCACTAGATAGTATAGTAGTCCTTAGGTATGCTAAAAGGAGTAAAAGTAAGAATAAGAGAAAAGTGCCGACTGAGATGGAGCTAGTACTAGAACAAACCCAACAAGGTACTAGTTATGAAGTCTCAGTAAGCGCTGAAGGGGTTGAAGCATTAAAAAGAAAAGTTAATATAAAGGGTGAAAAGAAAGAAGCCCTCCTTACACTTAGTAGAAACTGGGTCAATACATCTACTGTCAAGAATCACAAAGATGATTGCTGACATTAAAGACTAACATCATGGACCTAGTGATGCAATGCATAACCCTCCCTAGCCACTCAGAATATCTTAAAAGATTTATGTTTCATTTCTTAAGGAGATTACACATATTTCTATCAACTTTCTCACTCTGAGTTAGTTGGTATTGAAAAGGTTGCAGTCTGTAACCAGACCTTCGATCCACCTAAAACCAAAGTGCACTATTGAGTCTAGAGCCAAAAGAGACCATTCATAAATCTCATTAGGACACTTGTCAAAATTATGCTTGATATCTCACACAATGTGAATAACGAGAAATATATAAAGAGTCCTACGCATTATCCTTGTGATTTTGCCTTATAACATCAGAGTGATACTCAAGTAATCACAATGAAGATGGAAATCCTGCTTGAGCCAACATCAAACAAGCTCATGGTAGGTGTCTTTTGCGTATCTATACGAATCAGCTTGTGACGAATAGGAAAGAAACAATGTAGCTGATTCTATATAGAACATCTTCATGTTTGTCTTGAAAGAATAAGTTGGATCGTGATGAAACCCCATATACAAATCGAACTTGATAAAGAATAAATCATTGAAAATCAAAAGCATCATACCTTGTTCGCTTTGCGAACCTTGTTGATCCTAGATCGAGAGCCAACAGGCTCTGATACCAATTGATAAGATCGTTTATAGCTCAAGATTGATTAGATCTTATATATCTAGGATGAACAATAACAATGATTGATAACACGCAGCGGAATAATAAAGAACACAATCAAAGTTATCATAAGGTTTTCTTTATTGAACGTTTCCCTATTACCCCAACTATAATTTGGGGCTACACCAACTAACTATGGTGTACTATTCGACTCTCATCAGTCGACTTGCTATCTAACTATCTAGACTCTCATTGGGAGAGCTCTAGTTTTCTATGGATGGATATCTAAACCATACGCCTATGATTCTCTTGATATAGAGAGATATCAAGGCTTACAACAGATGATAAGAACAAACAATATATTTAAAACATTTAAGAATATCTTCTAATATCTTCTGTATCTTTATCATTATAAGGAGATCTTCTGATATCTTCAAAATATTTATCTTTATCTTCATATTCTCCACCAGCTTGAAGATTTATGTAATTAAAATTTTAGTCCTTTTGTTTCATTCTTATATTTATTTTGTCTCATCAAATCTAGAATCCTAACAATCTTTCCCTATTTTATGATGACAAAACAAACAAAGTCACGTACGAACTTCTCCTTAACTAGAGAAGTTGAGATGTCATCATCTCCTTGAATGAAACAAAATCATTAATGCTTCCCCTTGATTTAAGATCGCCATGAAGCATAATACAAAAAATGACTTTGAGCAGTAGAAATATAAACTAGCAGTAGTAACGAAACACTTCCCCTCAAGTGTTGCATGTAGATGGTTAAACATTTAATCAATAAGCTTCCACTGAAACCCATATGTTTACCATCTCTTGAATCTCGAACTCTATAGGCTCTACGTAGTGATCATTGATGAAGAAAACTGAGTATAACGAATTTGATGAAGAAGTAGAATCTCCCAAACTTGTGTCTTATGTCTTGCAATATCCATGTGACGTCGAACTTATAAATAAATCTGTGAAATATAAGTAGACCGTAACCTCTTAACAAAAACCTCATCTTCTATTAGACACATACTAAGTGATAGCAAATGTGAGCATTGAGCACCTAGAAGAAAAATCATACACTTTTGTGAGTCCCTAAATGAATAGATCTTTGTAGCCTATGAAGGATGATAGCCAAACTGTATAAATACAATTGACTATATAGAAACACTGATTATGAATACACTATGTTGATGCGGAATCTCAACACAAGTACTAAGAAAAACAATGTAAGACTAAATAATAACTTCTATTAATCTGCTTTGAACACTTTACAGATTACTAACTATTTGAGATAGAATATTGCTATGAGATATCTTGAGGACGTGTCTCTAACTATGCCCAAGGGGATCCTTTTATAAACTAAGGATAAACCCTAACAGAACAGGCTTACAAAACGCATACTTATCTTTTCCTAAGATATCTCAAGTTCATCTCATAAACGGTACTAACTATTTTCTAACTAACGGTACTAACTCATCGATCAGTACTTACATTTTGTACTGTCGGTACTAACTATAACTAACAGTACTAACTATTTGTACTGTCGGTACTAACTTACTAAAACATAAATCCTAACATCATTTTTAATGTTGTTATGACAAAAACTTTTCTTGAAGTTGAGCATTTAAAATCTGTAATTTCAACAGACTTTTGATTTAATTGATTGACCAAAGATTCAGCATGTTCTTTAGCCTGAACACGTGATGGTTTAATTGAATCATATAGTTGTTTATAAGTCTGTTTCAAATGCTCATTCTTAGCAATTAATTTTGTCACCCTATGTTCCAGTTCTATGTTGATGGCATCAATCTCATCTATGTCCTTTTTCACACTGTTTGTGGTGGAATTTTTATTCAAACGTTTAATTTTTGCCTTTAACTTCTCGATTTTTGTGTCTTTTGCTTGAAGCTCAGCTTTCAAATCGTTCAATTCAAACAATTGATCAAATGAAGGTTTTTTTTTCACAGATGTGTTATTCTTTTGAAAAATTTCTTTATTGAGTTGCATTGCAAGTTCAAGAGAAATGCAGTGTTGTTCAAGTTTAGAAAA
>BQNB010162880.1:0-14506 GCA_026074375.1 Tanacetum coccineum | reverse complement strand
AAGTTAAACATATAAATACTTATGGGCTGTGGTAATTAGAATTTGGACAGTAGGTTTTGATATAATATAATAATAATACGCCTCATGACGATTCCATAATGATAAGAAACTCAAAAAACCGATCTATAACGAAAAAGATACGTTAAAAACGAGTTTACGACTATAAATACTTTTATAAAACTATTTTTATAAAAGTTACTATTCATTACAGCAACTTTTATTTTTAAAAACATCTAAAATATAATACCTCTTTTAATAACAAAAACGTACTCGAAGGAATCACTAAAATCGGGATTAAAACGAATAAGTTATTACGATTACAAGTTTACGCTAAATAAAACCCTAACACGACAAACGAGCTGTTGTGAACAGTAATTTTACTATTCATCGCAGAATCTTAAAAACTTAAAAATGTAATATTTTGATCGCTCGTCTTACTACGAAGACGTGGACGTAAGAAACGCGAGCAACGGGCTTAAAACGACCAAATTAGGTCATTTTTACGAAAAGTATATTTATAAACGTTTTCACTTTATAAATACTATTTTACTAAAACGATTAGTCGGTGATTATGCTATATAGAATATTGAGTGGTTATCAAAGTGCTATATTACTAGGGAGTTTCATAATGAGGCCTCTTCGGATGGCGTTTCGACGATGTTGTTGGATTTACGATTTAAAGTATCCTAACTCCTCGAACGTCATGTCATGACCTCTTTATTTATGATAGCCCGAACGATAGCACGACGTAACTACTATAAGATTATATTGAATGTTATAAATTGAAGTACTCGGTACTTATTCGACCTTAATTTAAATAGGTTGCATCGCACGTTTTGCGTGACATTTTATCTGTGATTATTGGACTATCAGTACTCAAGGTGAGTTCATAGCCCCTTTTTATACTACTTAATTTGTTTTTACAAACTTCTACGGGGTGAATTACATTGCTTATTTTACTATTTGGACACAAGGGTTTTCTAAGTGTTGCAAGTGTCCTTGTTTAAATGTATGCTATCCAGATTCTTGCCTGATATATTGCTAATGTTACCACTTTGCCAATAAAGTCCCTACTATATCTGAACCGTCAATTGCTATTGTAGTAAGCGCGAGGTGTTGTGATAGATCTATCGGGACTGGACAATCCCCACCTGGAATTTCTGGTCACAAGTTGACCATGTGCATTTAACATTGAGCCTACTTTTAGGTTGTTGGGCAAGCATCCTATAATTTGGGGCACAAACTAGTTAAGGCTTCGGAGTTCATTGAGCTTAGTGCGACTAATAAAGTTTGGACTACTAAATGTGTTTTTAGAGTCTATTATTACATCGATCTTGTGGTCCACCAATTTACCAACCAACCTTATGATTTACTCAACCTTTTTTGTTAATCGTGTGCAGGTGTTGTGTTGGACCTTTTAGCATGTAAATTTTCCAGGTCCTAGGTATGAAGAACTGAAGGGGAGCCGTTGGCGGGATATCAATGAAAGATGGATTCTGTGTTTTTATTATATGCCAACTTTGTCGTTCATAAAAACTTAAAGTCATCTTTTGGGGATTTTGTTTAAATGTATGTTGGATGTTTATGACAACAAAACTTATGGGGACCTAATGGTATTAACTCTGATTTTTGCTATAATGAAATATTATCTTATAAAAACGTCCATTCTTGGTCATTTTCTATATTCTTGTTTGTGGTACTGAAGTAGCACCCCATGTTACCATTCGCTGCTCTTGATTTTGGGGGTTGTTACTGATGTACAGAGCCAAGGTTATAGGGAAACTGGGTCATTTTCAAACCTAGTCTTATACTACCATGTTTAAAGATTTTCTTTTCTTTCATTTTCAGTTTTACAGAATCCTTCATCGCTATCGATATCCACGCAGCGGATTCCCCGATCCTTACTTGCTTTTCTGTTTATCATTAGTGCATTATATATAACCTTATATATATATATTATATACTTGGTTTAAATTCGTTCTCTTAGTCTTTCTTTTGACATATCAATATTATCTTTTTCAGTCAATTATATACCCTGCGTAATTCATGTTATTTCATTATCCTCTATTTCCTTTGTCACCATCATTATCATATCCATAACTCTGCATACCTTACAAATTCTTAACGATTTATTACACGTATTTATGTTATCCAAAATTCATGCCGCCCAGGAGATTTAAGAAGAAAGAAATCCGTTAGGAAGACTAGTGGAAAGGCGTGTGCCAAAGCCATTGAAAAAATTGAAAAGACTAGAGCTGACTCAAAACAATACTGGTGGATCTGGGATCAACATTACTGGAGGGATGTTTGTGCCAGAGAAGAGATGCATGGTATGTTGTATAAGATATTTATGAACTGCAAGCCTCACTCTTTTCAAGGGGGGGGAACTGAAGGGTAGTCGGACTGAAACGGTTGGTTCGAAAAAAAATAGAGCTAAGTGTTTGAGATTTGCAAATGTGCTGGAGATGACAAAGTGACGTTTGCTATGTGCACTGTTCGGGGTCGTGGCCCTAACCTGGTGTGTTGGTGGAACGGAAATGTTCAGACTTTGGGATCGCTAATGCTAATCAGATCCCTGGAGCAACGTAAAAACGCTATGATGAGACTGAATTATTGCCCCAGCAACCAAATTCGAAAAGATGCGCAAGAGTTGGACTCTGACTCTGAAAGGAGATGATATCGAGGCTTACTGCTTATCGCCTTCCATGAACTAGTTCTGATGTGTCCTGAATTGATGCCCACTGAAAGCAAGAAGATTGGAAAGTACATTCGTGGGTTTCCTGAAGGAATCAAAGGAAATATGATTTCTTCTAAGCCTGCGACCTTGCATGAGGCACTCAACATGGCCCGTGCACTGGTCGAGCAATCAGTTCAGGGTAAGGCTGGTAGGAATTAGTGCAGTAATAAATGGGAAATCGGGAAGACAATCACAGGAACACCAATAACATAACCATTAAACTACAAATAAAACCATAACAACAACAATAACGCAACCGAAACAACAATTTATCCCCAACAACAAAAAAGGAAGACAGGAAACCTCGTCAGGGCTTATGGCTGGCCAGCCCCAGGCTTGGAGGAAAGATTTATGCGAGGAAATTTACCAATAGTGCAATCGATGCAACTTACATGCATCATGGATGTGTCCTAAATGGTGCCGGAAATGTCAAAAAAATGGAGTCACCTAGAGAAGGATTGTAGATTCAGGGTTCAGGGTTTGCAGGTAATAACTTCTGCAAATGTGTGACATGCCTGTCGGCTTTTGTTGGTTGGTGAGAAAGGGACACTACAAGGACAAGTGTTCAAAAGCACGGAACCAGCAAAATTTAATGGAGCTCGTGCTAGAGCTTATGTTGGTGGTTGGAAAATCCGCACAGAATCCGAATGTGGGTCACGGTACGTTTTCCTTACATGATCACTACGCTTGTATTCTCTTTGATTTTGTGCTGAGAGAGTCTTTGTATCTTTCTGCGTTTACGCCTTTTTATTGTATATTGCCCCAACGCTTATTTGAACACCATTATGAAAATCGAATTAGAGACGGGAACAAGTTAAAAAAAAAAAATAAAAAAAAAAAAAGTTGTTAGCACCATTACCATTTTATGTAGTTCCACTTAGTCTTATTAAATCACGTCTTCAAAATAGACTGTTGCAACCCAACTCGGAGTTATGAGTTATCAGTGGAATGGATTGGTTGGCATACTTACCGAGCCTCTCATCGATTGTAACTGTTATGAGAAAAGGATTGTCCGTATTCCTCTTCGAAATGGCGAGATTCTTGAAGTTCAAGGCGAGAGGCCGGAAAAAGGTCTTGGATCATTAATGTATCAAGGTGATGCGAAAAGCTGATGACATTCTGCATTGTCCGAGATTTCCCGAAGTTATTTCAGATGATACTGTTGGGTTTACCTCACTGTGCGAGAGGTAGGAATTTCGCATCGATCTGATCCCAGGTCGGCCTCACCAGTTGTTAGATCTCCATACGGGTTAGCCTTAGAAATGTTGAATTGTCAAAACCAGCTCAAAGAACTTAAAGAAATGGGTTTTTATTCGACCAAAGTCACTCACCATGGGGAGCACCTGTGCTCTTTGTCAGAAGAAGGCGGTTCGATGAGGTATGTGTATTTGCTACAGGAACATACAAGTTGGACTTTAAAGAAACCGTTACCCTCTTCAGAATTGATAGACTTGTTTGATCAATTACAAGGTGCGTGTTGTTTCTCCAAGATAGATCTTCGTTCTGGATATATTAGTTGAGAGTCCGAGAAGAAGATATACCGAAGACCGCGTTTAGAACGCATTATGGGCACTTTGAGTTCACAGTTATACCATTTGGGCTGACAAACGACGCTAATCAATATTTATGGATTAATGGAACCGCGTCTGCAAGCGTATTTGGACAAATCTAATTGTGTTCATTGACGTCATTTTAATTCTTACTCCATGTTTAGAAGGAGGATCACGGAAGTTCTACTGAAGACAATTCTAGACTTACTCAAGACAGAACATGTTGTACTCCATATTTTCAAAGGTGCGGAATTTTGGTTGAAGAAGTTCAGTACCTAGGAATGTGTCAACCGAGTCGGTTATCCACTGTGGATTCCTAGCAAAGGTTGGGTCGTGAGTTCAGTCACGAACTTGGAAAGACCCTGTGTCACCATACAGAAATCGTTCATTTCTTAGGATTGGCAGGTTATACGAAGGTTTATCGAAAATTCTCCAAAATCGCAATAGCTCCCTTCACCCTTGTTGACTAAAAAGAATAAGGCATATGTGTGTGGGCGATAAGCAAGAGGGGACGCTTTCCAAATTCTGAGAAACCTTCTTTATGAAACCCTCACTTAAGAAACTGTGTTACGAAACCTTCCTTACGAAACCTGTGATACGTAAGCTGGAAGTACGAAACCAAAACCAAGTATTTGATATGAAACCTCTTGTTTACGAAACCACAATTCTACAAAAGCTTCCCCTGTTTACGAAACCAAACGGTTACCCAAAGCTCCAATTTACGAAACCTCCTTTCGTTAATTCCAAATAACCTCTACTTTCGTAAAATCTAAAAATCGTCTTACTTACGTAAATTCTTAGCTACGAAACCTAGTAAAAGTCTACCAATTTGATTTTAAGCATTTTAGAGTGATAATATCAATGTTATCTTTTCCAAATTGATAAAATTCTACATTACGAATGCTAGTTTACTGTTTACGAAAGTTTAACTACGTTACGAAAGCTAGGAAATCACTTGCGTATGATAGTTACGAAACCAAAACTACAATACAAAAGCTCAAAACTGAAATACGAAAGCTATTTTCCCGCCTAAAAATAGTTACTGAAACCTATTTCTTGCTTACGAAAGCTATCAAACCTTTATTTTTTGATCAAATTCAATCTAAAACAAGTATTTTTCGTAATCTAGATATTAAACCTACAATTCTATGGTTACAAAAGCTATTATTATGCGTTTTAAGATCAGAAACTCATCAAATCATAAATCTAACTCATACAAAACCTACTGTTCATATATACTAAAGCTTGTAGATCGAAATTTCACACAGTTAAGCTTGATTTGATTCACGAAACACACGCTAGATCTCTCCCGGCGATAGATACCACTTGTTATATGTCATGTTTGCATAGTAGTAATCATACAAAAGCTTAGTAATGAAGGAGATGAGCTAGAGAGTATTTTTCATCATTATCTAAATTTTCATTTCAAAAGGTAAAATAGAAATGGGAGGGAGAAGTGAATTACAACAAATGTAAAACATGTATAAATACCCCTCTTAGATGGGTATTTATACTTATTGCTAAGCCTATTCTATTTTCCTAACATTAGTCAAACCTTGGTTAACATTACTTAACTTTGACCAAGATAGACTTTATTACATTATAATTACTAATAAAACTATAAAACTAATCAAAACTATACAAAGACCAATTCATTAAATAATAAACGCTTTTCTTGAACCTAACAACATCACACTTAAATGATCCTTTTCAAGATTCACCTTCAAGATCAAGCCTAGTATTGAGCTTTAATGACTATGGGATTTTTGTACGATGCTACCTAGTTGGTATTAAAGTTATTCTGAGTTTTTTGCTTCATTCATGGGTTTGTTATATCGGGTTATCTTCATAAGTGGTCATCAGTATTAGCCGACATAATAGATAAGGATATTTATGTAGGAAACTAGAAGAGGGGTTGAATAGTTTACCGGTTAATTATTGTTTTTAAATCTTTACTTAAAAATGTTTGATTCGAGTTATATGTCAATCAATCAACAATATGAATTACAACTAATTTATCTAATGTAATGAACAAAGTAAGCAATAATAATAAAGACATAAATAAAAAAACGATCAAACCAAGACACCAAGATTTATAGTGGTTCGGCAACGAAGCACCTCTTCGTTCCTACTCCACTCCCCGAGTACTCCACTCGAGATTTCACTATGTCAAAAGCTCCCTTTAGGCGGAGAAAACCGTTTACACGTCGCTTACTTCCTTTTCCGACACTAATCTAGATGTCGAGTCCTAATCTTAGCTAGAACCAATCTATGACTTCCCTAAGTCTTTATATACTCACAAGATATATATACCCTTATGGAGTTGACACACAATCAATATTACACCAATACCACAATTTACACTAATGGATTTCTACACACATCCAATTTAACACAATAACACTAAGGTACATGTAATGAAAATATTGATCATTGAGGATGAAGAGAAAGATCACATTTGACAACAAAATCATATGAAGAAGAATACGATGTTTATTTTAGCTTCTCTTGTGCACTTGTTAGAGGAAAGAATGGATGGGGGGAAGAAAATAATTAATTTCCACTTTGAAACAAGATCAAGGTATGTTAGTGATCAAGATATGTGTTTTAGAAAGAAAGAAAGAAGAGAGAAAAACATATCTGAAAAAATTCATGGCAAGAGGTTCTGTTTTTCAGATGGGGTGACCCATTATTTATAGGGACAAAAAATATAGCCGTTGCTGACGGCGGTCCCGGCGGTCCCTTATATATAAGGGGGCCGCCAGGCCTATAAGGGGGCCGCCGTAGACTACGCTCCCTTTTTTGTCCTTTTGTGGTGAAGGTTGTATCTGATTTAGAACCTTCCATTTTGGGGGGAAAATTTGAATTTCAAATTTTATGTTTTTAATAAAACATTTCTTTTAATGAATAAATATTTTGTTTTTATATTTTTATAAAAACACTTTTGTAAAAATGTAAGGTTTAGGAAAGAAAAATTATTTTCTTGATCACTAATCATGTTTAATGATTTGTTTATCCATACCTTAAGTGATTAATCTTAGAAATGGAATTTTACGATTAGTAATTTATAAACGTTTAATTTTATCGTAAACGTTTTCACATTTTGTCATTATCAAAACATCGAGAGGTCGAAAAATATAAATAACGTTTTTAGACATTATTTGTATTAACAATCTCCCCCTTTTTGATGATGACAAAACATAAACTCATTTAGTATAAAATTAGAAGTTTATAAATTATTAATGAGTTAAATTCTATTTCTCCCCCTTTTTGTCGAATCCAAAAAGGTTGATCGTCGATTTGTAGTAGAGGGAAAGAAATTGACGATTAAAGACTCCCCCTTGATGTATGCTCCCCCTTGTTCGGGGCACCAAGGGATCGATCTTACGATAAGTAGTTTGCTACAAAACAAGGTTAGAGACACAAGTGCAAACCAACATAGCAAGACAAATATCTCATCATTATAATCTACACATTTAGAAACTTATAAATAAAGTTCATTTAAATTCATAAAGAAATCATATATAGTCACAAGGACAACATATATGATGATACAAGCATGAGATAATCATAACTAAAACACAACATATTAAAGCATCTAAGAAACCATAGGTGAACATAAGTCTAAAAGTACATTAATCCTAGAAGATTCATGAGTTATAGATAAGACTAGTAAATGATTCTTGACTTCATTAGAATATGATACTCAAAAGGTAGGAAGCGTTTATTAAAGCAAATTAATCACGTGGGAGTGATTAATTGAAGAGTGAGAATGATGAAGATGGTGGCTCATTGTGGTGATGAGCTTGTGATTAGGGTATGAGACGGGTGACAAGGAATTGAATGAAGTTAATTTCATTCCTTAATGAGTAGAAGTGGTTGGTAGTGTACCTACAACAATGACAAAAGCTAGCATGACATCCTACTTGAGCATTAGTAGGAGGTTAAACCATTGGGTGAGGTGGAGAGGTTGGTGTGGGAGTTTGAGAATCAATAAGTGTGGAGATGGTGTGGAGTTGATTAATGATTCGGTCTCTTTGAGGGTAGTTCATTGGTGGTGAGATGGAGTGATGAGTGTTTCTCGAAGGTGGTGGTGGTGAGTAATTCTGATAAGAAGGTGATGATTTTAGTAAAGGTGTTTTTCGCTTCGAAACTTGACGAACTGACATTTTAGTTTTCTAGAAAGGTTTGGGTAATGGTTTAAGGAAGACATTTTAGGTGGGAGAAGAAACAAGTATGAAGATGATGATGATAATGAAGAAGATGGATGGTTTAAATAATAAGAAAAATGGCAAAGCATGGTGTTAGAGGTGAAGATTGAAGAAATTTTGTGTTCAAAGAGGAAAGTTCAGGAGTCTAGGACTAAGGTAGTCAAAGATACAGAAAAAGATAGAAATTTAAAATTTAAGTTCCCTCCTGTTGGCGGTCCCTTATTTATGGGCCGTCCTTGATTGATAAGGGGGCCGCCTGGTGAATTCAAGGGCCGTTTTCTGGAGAGCAAAATTTTTCCAGTAATTTACCACAGAAGTATCACATCTCATATTAGTCAAAAATCTAACAATGCATCAATCATTAATCTTAAGCATGCAATTTGAATAATCCTTAATAAAATTCACATAAGAGCACAAATTGTCAAGTTCATACTCATGCATAATATATTAAACATAACCAAAATGTATCAAGGTGCATGCAAACATTGGTTTGGAATGATAAAATTGAAAGATCATCCATGGCAAGCTAAGTTGCCCATGCTAAGTACTAATTTACTAATAAGTAGCATAAGTCAAGACAGATAATCATAATAGATTAGTAAATAATATAGATAATAATGTCATAAAGCAATTTTCCCTTATTGCTCATCTCGTAATTATACTTGATGGTTGATGATTTCGGTTTAGCGAGTGTAAAATGGTTCAAGGTGAGGGTCAATGTCAGGTGGGTTTTGAAAGACTTGAGGAACTTGATCGGTCAAGGAATTGACATAACGAATGGGGGAAGGAGTGCTTGCACGCGAGGTCCCTTCGTCATTCCCATAGTCATCATCATCGTTGAGATGAGATGAGGATGGTTGATCGAAGGCGGAAGAAGAAGAAGTGGAATGACGACCTCTTCTCATGCCATGATCTCTTCTTGGTTTTCGCTCTAGTTGAGCAACAAGAGGAGTTATGACATGATCGTACAAGACATAACTCGGGATTTTCATTCATGATAAATGTAAACAAGCGGGTTAATAGCATACCATAGGGTAGAAGTAACCTAGCTTGCTTAGTGACCCACTCCATTCGTTTCGCCATGTAGTAGGCAAGATTGAACTTTTCGAAGTGTACAACATAATAAAGCATAAAACAAAGACATGCGGGAACATGATCCCGATTACCCCCCAGACAGAAGACATTTTCCTGAATAATTTCTTCCAAAGGTTTCAAAGTTGGTTCAATTTCACGAGTTAGAACTTGATATTCAAGAACATCAATTTCTTCCTCATGACGGATGCGACGGACTTGTCCTTCTCGATCAATTCGAATAGACGAAATGATGTCCTCGATGGAAGGAGGGTTGGTTTGATATGGACCATCCGAAGGGACACCATATGCCAACTCATCAAGTCTCCATCTATCGGTAAAGACACACGCTCCTTCACAGGGAACGCCAAGAATTTGAGCAAAATTCTCAAGAGAGTAAGAAAAGAGTTGATTTTGAATAACAAACTCGACAAACATTTCACCTTCGTCAGAATAACTCAAATGATACTGACTATAAAACTCAAGAATAAAGCGAGGACACACTTGTTCATTGATTTCAAGAAGACACTCAAACTCGATAAACTCAAACAAAGACCGAACATAGTTTAGATCCGTAAAGTTATCAAAAACCACCCGACCCTCGTGAATGTAACGTTGTTCAAGGTTTCTTAGTTTTTCTCTTATTGGAGGACGGAATTGATGTGAAATTATAGGGATATAGTCTCTAGTATTTTTGTAGTCTTCAGATGTTTTTCGCGGCATTGTCACCTAAGGTAAATGTAACAAGATCATATATTAATCACTTATACTTGTTTTCATGTTTTGAGTTTATGCCTAGTGTGTGCCTATATGCAACAAATGTGGAGTAACGATTAACTCGACCTAAATATAAAATCCTAAGAGTTAACCCAAACGCTCCTTAGTTTGATTTTGCTCAACCAAACAAGTCGAAAAATACATATGAATTATGTATCTCAAAATTTGTTCATGAGATCATTATGCATGCGTTTAAAAACATTTTTGAATTGGATTAACAATGCATAACAACAGTTTTATTGTGTTCCTAACGTGAGTGATTTGTAAGATGAAATTGGGGTTTTGGTTCAAAAATAATTTTTTGACAAACTTCATCAATGTATGCAAATCCTATATCTACGGGAAGCATATTAGTTATACATTGTATCCTAGTGGTTTTAATTGAACAAAATTGAAAGAAAAATGGAAAATACCCAATTTTAATTTTTGGTGTTCATCATGAACCCTAGACTCAAATCGAAAGAAAATAAGTGAAATGACTTACAATTGATGATCTTTGAGATGTTAGGAATGATTATTGATGTTGATTTGATCTTCAATTAAAGTTTTAATGATTGATTTTTGAGATTTTGTGGGTTTGTGTTCGTGGTCGTCAATGGCAGCAAGAAAGGGGGTGTTTGTTTTTCAGTTTTGAAAATTTTTGTTTAAGTGTTATTATTTCTGTCTTTCTGGTGGCAGTCCCTTATCTTCTTGGCGGTCCCAAATATATTGATGGGGCTGCCTATATGGGGCCGCCCTCAGTGAGGGTTTTTGAACTAGATTTTGACATAAGTTTTGCGAAGAGGAGTGACATTTTAAATTGCATTTCGCGAATTAAACATGCTTAAAGTACTTCGGATGAAGTATTTAAGTTGTTATGACACGAAATGGAACACGGACTAGAATTGAGACAGAAGAATAAGAAACGTTCTTAATATGATTTATGGAATGTGTTCCATCATTCTGAAAACCATGACGTAGGTTAGTTAAACGATTCACGTTTAAGGGGTTTAGTAAGAATGTCGGCGATGTTGTCGACGGAAGGTACTTTTTCGATTAAGATATGTCCTTTCTGGACATTATCACGAAGAAAGTGGTGACGTATTTCGATGTGTTTTGGCTACGCGAATGTTGCACGGGTTTTGCTAGGTTACATTGCGGCACCCTTGTTGTCGCTCATGATAAGGGAACGTCTGTTTAAGTGTACGTCATAGTCGATGTTGAGAGCTTGTTTCATTAAGAGCTTGTTTCATCCATAGTGCTTGTTGACATGCCTTTCCGGCGCTTACGTATTCGGCTTCGGTAGTGGATATAGCAAGAGCGGTTTGTTTCTTCGAGAACCAAGATGTCAAACAACATCCCACGAACGTACAAATACCGCTAGTGCTCTTTCGGTCCACATAATCTCCCGCATGATCAGAGTCGGCATATACTACGGTTTCTATGCCGGTCCCCTTAGGATACCATAATCCTAAGTGCGTAGTGCCTTTAATGTATCGGAAGATACGCTTAACCGCTTCAAGATGAGAGGTTTTGGGAGCCTCTTGGAAGCGGGCACAAAGGCAGACACTAAACATGATATCGGGCCTACTTGCCGTTAGGTATAATAAACTACCTATCATGCCTCGATACTTGGTACTATCTACCGACTCACACTCTTCGTCTTTCGTGAGTTTAGTATCGGAGGACATGGGGGTTTTCATTGGTTTAGAATCTTCTAGACCAAATTTCTTAAGCATTTCTTTAATATACTTAGATTGATTAAAGAATATACCATCTTCCATTTGTTTAATTTGTAATCCAAGGAAGAAGTTAAGTTCACCCATCATGCTCATCTCGAACTCGTCATGCATGATTTTGGCAAATTCATCACACATGTCTTGACAAGTCGAACCGAATATAATGTCATCGACATATATTTGAACAATGATGAGATTTGAACTTTTCTTCTTAGTAAAAAGAGTGTTATCTACCATTCCCATTTTATATTCATGTTTAATAAGAAAGGCCTTTAATCTATCATACCAAGCTTTGGGTGCTTGTTTAAGACCATATAAAGCTTTCTTTAATTTATAAACATGATCTGGTTTTTCGAAATCAATGAATCCCGGAGGTTGTGCCACGTATACCTCCTCATTGATAAAACCGTTCAGGAATGCACTTTTTACATCCATTTGGAATAGTTTAAAATCTAAGGCACAAACATAAGCTAATAATATTCTAATTGACTCAAGTCTAGCAACCGGAGCATAAGTTTCATCATAATCGATGCCCTCTTGTTGGTTGTAGCCTTGAGCAACTAATCTAGCCTTATTTCGAGAAACAACTATAACATCCGAGAATTTTTGAATTTTTGAATGACGATTTCAATCGTTGACTTTTAGGGTCTGGCTTGACTTATAAGAACGACCATCTAAAGCACGTTTTCATTATTCGGACTCTAAAGCAATTTGAAGTAAAACGACATTCCTGACAACTTTTTAGTTTTGACCGAGACCCGAAAACAGTCAGAAGGTGACTGAAATGCCCTCGCAAGATTTTAGAAACACAAAAATAATTAAATTATATTTAATTATCACGTTTTATTAAATAAAAATATTTAATAAAATACTTAGCAATTTAATTAAAAGCGTTTGTTGAGAACGCGAATATTCGAGTTGAAATCCATTTTTTCTTTTCTATTTCGGACGAGACGTAACCGGTTCATTAAATAAATAACGAATATTTTTATAAATGTTATGAAAATATTTGTGAAATACTATCAAATAAATACTCATTTTTATCAGAAAAATGATTTGGAAAACAATGGCGCAAGTTTCGTGCGTTGATTCATCCGTTAAGTCGCTCAAACGAGTCCCGAACTGATAGTTATCAAAACTATACTAAAAAGTTACACAATAAACCCTACACTATTTGAGACTTGCCACATTTATTATAAAGTTTTAATATAAATAAAAGTTTTTATATTATAATTCATTTATAAATATAAAAACACACACACACCACCAATTCTCTCTCCCTCTCCAAATATCCGGCCACCACCAGCCGCCGCCGGCACCGCCTCCGGCCACCACCGCTGCCTCGCTGCCGCCGCCGGAAAACTTTTGCGGCGGACTTTTCCGGCGACTCCAAAATTGCTCCTCGTGAGCCGATCTATCCAACCCACTACTTCACTCTTCTCCATGCGCAGCGCCACCTCCACCCCACCCTACCACCACCGCCACTGCTACCACCCCTATCACCACCACAGCCGCCGTTTTCCCCCTTCCTTGTTTTACCGACGACAGCCACCACAAGGAGTGGTTTGTTTCGGTGGATAAACACCACCACCAAGGGGTGTTTGTTCGGTGACAGCCACCGCACCACAAGGGTGCGGCTGGTTGTGTCTTAGCCACGCACATGGGTGCGTTCGGTTTTGTTGTTAACGGCAACAAGGGTGCGTTCGGTGGTATAGCAGCAGGGGTGCTCGTGTTGTGGTTTAACCGAAACACCACTAAGGGGTGTTCGTTTCTGTGGCAGCCGGCACAGAGGGTGCGTTTGGTCCGGGTTGAAGCCACCACGACCCACAAGGGTGCGTGGGGTGTCGGGTCAAACCACCAGCGGGTGCGTTTGTTTGTTTGTTTTCACAGATAAGGGTGTGTTGGTTTAGCATGAGACTAGTACCAGGGTGCGTCTGGTTCTGCGTATAACAGCCCGAAAGGGTGTTTGTTTCTTCGTTCCAACAAAAATGGTGCGTTTGGTTTAGGTTATAGCAGCAGTGGGTGTGTTTGTTCGGGTTATTAATCGAAAGGGGTGCGTTCGGTTGGGCTTAACAACAATAAGGGTGGGTTCGGATTGGGTATAACAGCTGAAGGGCTGGGTTTGGTTGGTCTCGTGGCACCAAGGGGTGCGTTGGTTTGTTTGTCATACGGCCAGGGTGCGTTGGTTATATAACAGTAGGGGGAGGGGTGTTCGGATAGCTGCCACGCAGCCATAGGGCGCGTTTGGTGTTTAGAAACGGCAGCAAGGCTGCGTTTGGGTCTGAGTTCACCAATGATAAGTGTAGAATACACATATCCGTTTGTACCTAAAATAACCCAATTAAACCCAAAACAGACCAAAAATGGCAAAAATATGCTTGTATTTGTGTTTTGTATGTGCAGGTACGGATATATCAAAAATCACATGAAAATAGTCAAAAG
>BQNB010162879.1:0-14506 GCA_026074375.1 Tanacetum coccineum | reverse complement strand
TTTTACGCCAGAAACTCTGAAATAATTGGCAGATGAAGTTGATGAATAGTGGTGATACCTATTCAAATATCAAGTATCATATGTATATATATATTAAAACCATAAAAACCAAAAAGATTTTTCATTTTTCTAAAACTTTTTATAAAAACAAAATACAAAAATATAATATTCATAAAACCAAAGAAAAAATTACAAAAAGAGAAAAACATAAAAAGAGGTAATAATGGCATGTCTTCTGAAAATCGATAAAATTTACGATCTTAGAAATGTCATTCAATAATGACATGAGGCTGTAAATGAAGTTCGGGCAGAAGTTCAAATGTTTTCAAAACATGCCAAATGCTATTATTTCATTTAGCAACCCGGTCTTCATCTTAAAGGCAAGTATTTCAAAAAGAAAACTTGTCCTCATAACGGGAATTTATTCTCGGACATGGTCTACTTTATGATCATGCAAAGGCTTGTGACTATATTCCATGAGTGTACGTGTCAGTGCGCTTATGTGTGTCAATAAGAGAAATCTTATTTACAATTGGTGTTTGTTTTCATAATAAAAACATTGCTTCATCAAAAAAAGTTTTTTAAACGACATTCGACTTCTCAAACAACGACTACAGCTCTTTAAATAGAAAACGGGTCATTGTTTGAGGGGGAGCAAATGTCAAAAATCTTCTTCAAAAGGTCATTTGGTAAAAGGGATAAAGGTTTTAAACAATAACGGAATATCATTCTTTGGAAAAGTTAATTAAATTTAGCTTATGTGTGCCTTTCATGTTATTTGTTTATGCCTTGAGTGAGAATATGTGCATGATTAAGTTGTTAGGTATATTAGTTAAACCTATAGGGACTAAATGTGCCATTGTGATAACTTTGTTATGCCTAAACAATTTAACATCTAAATATGGAAAAGATCTGAAAGTTTAGGGGGTGAAAGTGCCAAAAACAAAGTTTGTTTTATAACACCTCACCCACCCCTTGCCCGTTTCACACACACACACACACACACACACACACACACACACACCTATTTTGTTCATCACCATCACACGATCGCCACACCCTCGTTCTCAATTTCTAGATTATTTCGTGCTCAAGGTATAATTGAAACAATGATCCTTACACCCCAATGAACTCACATCTTGAACGAATTACATTTTTACAAGGATTTAATTTCGAAATCCCTACTAATCAAATTAGGGTTCTTCAAAAATTAAAATTGAATAAAAACGTAAATTAATTGAGGGGTTTTGTTCATTAATGGGTGATAATGACACGTTTGTTACAGTTTTTAATATGGATATCATATGAGTTTGTTTTGATTGATTCTTGATTTCGAATTTGTGTGTTCTTGAGAATGAGTGCAAAAGTTTGTGGGTTTTACATTGGATAAATGATTTATGTGTGAATGAATGTGTGTATGCTTTGAAACTCAAATATAACATGTGTGATTCTTGGTTATTCATGGTCTCTTGGATTTGAATGTTCGTTTGAATGTTTTTTCTTGAATCCGAGCTTCTAATTTGCAAAACGTTGTTCTTGTGAATTATATGAGGATAGATGAGTGAACGTTAAGGGTCAAAACATCTTAAACTCTAGAATTAAAATTCAACATTTACGTGTTATTCGAATTTGCAATTCTAGTTGTCCATGAATTCGCAGGGAGTCTTCATAATCCGAATTTGCAGAATACCATTGGTGTCCGAATTAGCAGTTTGACGTAAGACACGAATTTGTAGATTGCCAGTAGTATTCGAATTAGCAGTTTGACGTAAGACATGAATTTGCAGACTCCTTAGTATCCGAATTCGCAGATAGTCTTTAGTATACGAATTCGCAATCACCCTTAACAGTCCGAATTTGCAACTTGCATTAGGTTCCGAATTTGCAGTCTATATGTCTTCCAAATTTGCAGATGTTAGTTGTCCTTGAATTCGCAGATCTCTTTGACATCCGAATTTGCAATAAAGCCTATGGTGTCTGAATTAGCAATATCCTTTAGGGCCCGAATTCGCAATAAGCCTTTACAGTCCGAATTTGCAATGTGATGTAGGACACGAATTTGCAGTTTGCCTTCAGTATCCGAATTAGCAATGTGATGTAGGAAACGAATTCACAATTTTCACTTAAAATCCAAATTCTATCATACTTAATGGATTCTAAAAGGCTAATTATCATAAACACGTAGATTCTGACCAAAAGGTGACTTAAAACTTGTGTTAGGTAGCAAATTTAGAATTGATTATCTTTGAAATCTAATCAAGTTAAAATTGGATTACTACAACTAAGCCAATTTAAGTTCACTCTTTCAATGGTTATCCTTATATAGTGACTGTATAAACTTGGTTATACATAAACTGTATCGACTCTTTCTTAGCAAAATCATGAGTATGACTAAAGAATAACAACAAGCTTTGGATGATGCTCTTGTTCCAAGGGAACAACGTCTTACGATTGGCAGTTGCAACTACAGATTGAGTACCACATTCAAGCCCAAGGAACCCACCTTTCAAGTTGCTTTGGATGTTCTCACTCTCACTCCTTTTTATCATGCCTTCTTGATCACAGTAAGTGTCCCTGCCATCTACATGTAGGAGTTCTGGGCTACAGTTACCTATCAAAATCATCAAATAAGATTCAAGATGAACAAGAAGAGCTATTCCTTTGATATGGAAACTTTCAGAAACATGCTTTTGATTTGTCCAAAACTTCCTGGACAAAAGTTTGTAGATCCTCCATTTGAAGAGGAAATACTAACTTTCATTAGATAACTTAGCTACCCTAGCAACATCAAATTACTCTCTGATGTCAAAGTTGATACGCTACCTCAACCTTGGAGAACTTTTGAAACCATCATCAACAAGTGTCTCAGTGGTAAAGTAATCGAAATTGACACACTTCGTCTTTCTACGACTCAGATACTTTGGGGATTATATCACCAGGAGAAAGTTGACTATGTTTACCTTCTTTAGGAAGACCTAGTTTTTTAGATCGAAAACAAGGAGTCAAGAAAGAACAAATACATGTTTTGCCTAAGATTCACAAAAGTTATCATCAATCACTTCATGTCACAAGACCAATCCATTCCAAGAAGAAACAAGGTAGACTGGCACATGGCTAATGATGATCATATTCTCACAAATATGAGATTCATTCCTCAGCATGAAGTTGTTCAAAGATATGGTTCCATTCTTCCAGACTAACTAACCAATACAACAATGAAAGAATCTGAAGCGTACAAGACTTACCATGATCATGCTACTAGAAAGGTGCAACCAAAACCAAAATATGTACGTTGATCTTCCAGGACAAAGTCTGATGAAGCACCCAAGCCTTCCTCCGATAAAAGAGTCAAAGCAATGGCTAAGGTAGCAAAGTCTGGAAAGAAAAAGCAACCAGCTATTGGATTGGAAACTCTCTTAGACATAGCATTGACTGAGGCTGAACAAATGAAACTGGCCATTGAAAGAAGCAAAACACAACTTCACATCTCTCAACCCAGTGGTTTTGGTGCACATGAAGGAACTAGTGTTACACCAAGGATTCTCGATGTACCGAATTATGAATCTGATGATGAGCAAATCTCTTAGAAGTCAAGTGAAGAAGAAGATGATGTTGAAGAGAATGTGAGTGAACACGAAGATGACGATGATGATGAACGAACTGAATTTTACAATGATGGTGATGACTTCGTTCATCCTAAGTTTTCAACTCATGATGATGAAGCAAAGCAAGATGAAGAAGTAAATGAAGAAGATAGCTTTGATCCAAGGGTTCAAACACCTTCTCATGTTGAATCCACTGATGATGAAGACAGCGATGATGAAATTCATGATGCAAATGTTAAGGGAGATAAGATGAATGAAGAAGAGACATATGCAGAGGATGAAGCGAATGTGCTATACGGGGACGTGAACATAAATCTGGAGGGAAGAGGCATTGTGATGACAGATGCTCCACTGCCTAATGTTCAAGCAACTTAGGAAACATAAGATACTCATGTGATACTTACCGCTCTGATCAATCCTGAAGGTCAACAACAGAGTTCTTCTGTGTCATCTGGCTTCTTTTCTAACATGCTCAACCCCAGACCAGATACATGTATTGAATCAATATTTACTTTTAACACCGAGGCAACTTCACTTGTAGATGTTTCGGTCACCACTATTGCTGTACAACCTCTTTTGTCTACAACAACTCTTCCTCCACCACCCAATCATCTCATCACACATCTGCAACAAACACCACTCCCTACACCAGCAACTGTTACAAGCTCCTCCCTACACGATCTTCCTAACTTTGGCTCTTTATTCAGGTTTGTCCATAGAATTAAAACTTTGGAAACCGACTTCTCTGAGTTCAAGCAAACGAACCAATTTGATGAAGCAGTTTCTTCCATTCCCGATATGGTTGATGCGTACCTTACAAACAAGATGAATGAAGCCGTAAAAACAGCTGTTCAATTGCAATCTAACAGACTCAGAGATGAAGTTCAAGCCGAAAACGAAGACTTTCTCAATAAACTTGATGACAACATAAAGAAAATAATCAAGAACCAAGTCAAAGAACAAGTTAAGGCACAAGCCTCCAAGATTTTGCCAAAAATTGAGAAGACAGTAAACGAACAACTCGAAGCTGAGATTATGACTCGCTCTTCCACTGAATCCCAGACATCTCTTGCTATAGCTGCCAACCTATCTAAATTAGAGCTGAAGAAGATTTTCATTGAAAAGATGGAGAGCAATAAGTCAATCCACATATGTAATGAACAAAAGAATCTCTACAAGGCATTGGTTAAAGCTTACGAAAGTGACAAGCTCATTCTTGACACTCATGGTGATACTATCTCGTTTAAAAGACGCAGAGATGATGAGGATAAAGACGAAGAACCCTCCGCTGGATCAAACCGGGGGTCCAAGAGAAGACGAGCTGGAAAAGAACCAGAGTCAACCAGTGCTCCAAAGGAAAAGACATCCAAGACAACTGGCAAGTCAACTGATGGGTCCAAATCTAAACACAAGTCTGCTAGTGAGTCTGCTCATACAGAGGAGCCAATACACACCGACAAGGATTCAGAATCACCCGCATATCAGGAGTTTAATATAGGAGCTACTGAAGAACAATCTAATGAAGAGACATCATTGCATCCTGATTGGTTTCAAAAACCAACAAAAATCCCTACTCCCGATCGTGATTGGAACAAGACTTTACCTGCTATTCATGGACCAGTTCAACCTTGGTTAAGCAATCTGGCTCAGGAAGAAGGTCCTCGTGAATCATTTGATGAGCTAATAGATACTCCTCTAGACTTCTCAGCATTTATGATGAATCGGCTCAAAATTAACACCTTAACACCTAAATTATTAGTCGGTCCAACATTTGAGCTGATGAAAGGTACATGCAAGAGCTTGGTTGAGCTAGAATACTTCTTTGAAGAAGTCTACAAGGCAACCACAGATCAAATAGATTGGCACAACCCTAAAGGTTAGCAATATCCTCATGATCTGCGAAAGCCACTACCATTGATACCTAACTCTCACGGTCGTCAAGTCATTCCATTTGATCACTTTATCAACAATGACCTTGCGTATCTATCTGGTGGTGTCTCCAGCCGTACTTATGCAACTTCCATCACAAAGACCAAGGCTGCAGATTATGGTCATATTAAATGGATTAAAGATTTGGTCCCCAACACAATCTAGAGTAAAGTGCCGGTCAACTATGACAAGCATGCACTATGAGGAATCTCTTATTGGGGACGCAAACGTCAAAAATTCTATGGATTTGCTGTTAACAGGGAATCTGCTCGTGATGTCTACTCCAAACGTAGAATCATTGCTGTCATAAAGCTTCAAATTGTCAAATGGCATGACTACAAACATTTAGATTGGATCACCGTTCGTAGAGATGATGACAAACTATATACATTCAAGGAAGGAGACTTCAAACGGCTTCGCCTTCAAGATATAAAAGATTCTTCTTGTTCAAGGCAAGCTGACAAATCTCAATGTTGAAGATCGTCTCGCTTTTGGTGTCTCTCTGAGAATGTTTACAAGAAGTATCGTCATCCAAAGGCATGTTAAAGATCTTTAGTTAGGTATCGAAAGTTTCCAAACAAGCTCAACATCACAAAGCCAGATACGTACAGATCTGATATCAAATGCAGGGATGCCTATACAGCATATTCTAATCCCAGAGGCTTCATCTATCAGAACAAAGACAAGAAGAACAAGTTGATGCGTATTGATGAACTCCACAAGTTTAGTGACGGTACACTCGATGACGTTCGAACTGCTCTTAATGATCGTCTGATAGGGATTAGGATGGAATATATACTAAAGACAATATGGAGACAGAGTGATAGGGAACGAGCAAAAGCTATGATCCAGGCGATCGACAAACAACTCAAGTCAAGGAGGATAATGAGAAGTTTGGAAAAATTTGTTGGTGGGAGACCGTACGAGGGTGACCTTCAGCTGCTACAAAGGACCATATGATTTATCATATGTTGTCCTCATCAATAAAAGGTCAATCCTTGTACATAATAAATAACTTGTGAAATTTATATATATGTAGTGTAGATATTAAGGTGATGTTAAGGAGTGCTCGAGTACAAAATTTTCAAGAATTTCTTAGTAAATGCAAAAAATTTCAAATTATTATACTCAACATTGTCTTATAAACCCTCAAAAATTTATTACACTCACTTTACCCTTTAAAAAACCTAATACCCTTTTTAATTATACCCGGCCCAACAAACAAGCCCAAAACCATAACCCATAACCATTTTAAAAGCCTGTCAGCCCATTATCAATTTAATACTAACCCCGTTACATCAAACTTATAAACCTCAGGGTCTATAAATTTGCCACAAACTTCCCATAACTATAAACTAACCACACTGGGACTATGATTGAAATTACCATATAAACAAAATGAGGGACCAATGGTACACATATCACAACCTCTGTACCCTGTAACAAAACACTTTTTTCTCTCCATTTCCCGCCAAACCTATGTTTGAACTATTTAACCCATCGTTTTAACTTCTCCTGCAGCATACAAACAAAAACCATCAACTTTCCATCACATGGGCTCATTGCCACGCTGGCAATCCCCTCAAAACCCATTTGTCAAAGGAACAGGACAAGAAATCAATGGTTAAGAACGTTTGGCTTGGGCAACACTCATATTGAATGGCTTTGATGAGTTTAATTCCTCTCACACAACAAACACAACAAGCACAAGTGAAGACCCTGCACTTGAGTTTTTTTATATATAGTTTTAGGATTTTCATTGTAACGGTATCTAGTGTAATTTTGTAGGAGTACTATAATTTACTTTTAATGTTTTAAATTTATGTTTTATGTCATTTTTACATTCTGTCATTTTACTTTCAAAAAGCCTTGTAATCTTTTAAATTTTAATGAAATTTTAGTTTAAATGTTTAATGATATTTTGTTTTACTTTTATGCTCTTGATGGTTAAAACTTTTTCCAAGCTAATGTTATAAGTTATTTAAGCTCTTTTTATTAAGCATTTAAAAAGCTTTTAAGTGTTTAAGCAAAAGTTTACAAAAATCCATCACTCCAAATCACCTAAGCTTTTATGGAAGATAAGCCAGACAAGGAAGGGCTTATGGACCCCACTAGCTTGTGCAAACAAGCTATAGTTGTTTGATAGCGCTTTTGAGCAAAATTTGATCCCTGTTTGTAGCAAGGGATTTGTAAGTTCACATTTCCATTTTTCTTAGCATTACTGTTCAATAGACTTTACCCTGCACTTATTTGTGCTTTATTCCCTGTATCCAATTGTGCTTATCCTGTCTTTATTTTATGCTTATTTGTTCTTGTTGATTGCTTTCTTTATTGTTTTAGCTCTAAATTGCAAATCTAGGTCTTAAAGTGTGTTGCATATGGTTCAACGGGTGGGTCAAATTGTGTTCAAGTTGTCTTTTGGCATTCAAATCATTTTCAACAAGCTTAAAAATAGTCTTTAAGTTAGTTTTTATAAGTCTTTTAAGTTTAGAACCAATTTTTAAGGTTTTGTCTATAATTCCTCTAAGTTTGTGGTTTAGAAGTTTGCTAAAACTGTTTATATAGGATTTTTGCTCAAAAGTAGTTTTAAGGTGTGGTTTATGCTCTATGTTGAGTCTAATGCAGTAATGCCTAAGATAGTTTAAGTTTGTTGTTGCCTTTTAAAAGTTTGGTTAACCTGTCAAAGTCTAGTTCTAAGTTTAATAAGTCAATCTTTCAAAAGCAAATTCAGATATGATAAAGTAGGTTTTAGCTTCTTAAACTTCTTTTATAAGTAGTTTGTAATCCATACTTTATCTGTTTCAGCTTATTTCTTTCTTTGAACTTATTTTGCTATCTTATTTATAGGCTTGCATATCCCTATTGTCCTTTTAAGAAAAACCAAAAAGTGTAAGATTTGTGTAAACAGCTTTTTCATTAGCCTTTTTTATAGCTTATATGTATTTCAAACTTTCTTATCATTTCTGATTTAGATAGCCCTTAGGCTAAGCTTTTCAATGCTATCAGCTGTTAGTCCATAAGGATCTGATTTGGTGCTTAAAATTAAGCCCAAAAATTGCCCCTTAGGCTGTTTGATTGGCAGTTTTCAACCAAAGGGCTTATTGCTTTTCTGTGCTTATTTGTCTGTTTTCTTGCTTATTTTTTGTTCACATTGCTTATTAGGTATAGTAAACTATCTGCTTTAGCTTATTTCCTATTTTCACTAGCTTATTTATCCTTAAAATGCCAAACAGTTAGCTTATTTTAGACTTAGTGTAAAAAAGGCCCAAACTATCAATTTATTTTGCTTATTTTAGCTTATTTTTAAGTTTTTGTAAAAAGTCACTTTTTTAAAGTCTAATATTTTGGCTTGTTTTATAAGATTGCAAAAAGAAAATCTAAAAAAACGTTTTTAAAAAGGGAAGCCACTGGGTTCGACCATGTGACCTCCCCTTTACAAAAAAACTCGTCCCAAACACAACACACAGTAACCACAGCACCAGATAGGGCCATCTGGTTATGTGTTGCAACATTTATTCTTTATATTCATTTTAAGCCCAATAAGCCCATAAGCCTGTTTTGCTTATTTAGTGCTTATTTCAATAAGCACTTTAAGCCATTTTATTTTTCTTCAATCAAGCACTGTTCAAAGTACTTTTCATTAATTTTTCAGATTTTTCCAAGATTATTTACTATTTTTAATCAATTTTTCTTTTTAAAACTGTTTTTAATTCATAAAAAATCAAAAAAATATAATTCTTTTTTTAAAATTTTCTTTTACCATTTAGCATCTAGGAAAATTAAATTTGCTTTCGTAGGGTTAAAATTTTAGAATTTTGTTTTTTAAAGAACGGGTTTCGATCCCGTTATCGTTTTCTTCGCGTTTTTAACTTTAAATGCTTTCGTTTTTGGTTTACTTTTCTTTGTTCTTGAATTTTAGTCACTTAGGATTTATAAAAAGTTAAAAAGTCATTTTAGGGTTAAAATTTGATAATTTAGGTTTTTGAGTCGCGTTTTTTTAATTCCCGTTAACGTTTTAGGGTTTTAGCTCTTATAGCTTTCGTTTTTAGTTTGCCTTACTTATTTTTCCTGTAGATTTAGAAAACCCAATCAAATCTTTGTTATTCAAACATCAAATGTCAAACCGACTTTCGACTCTCCATTGCACGCCTCGTTGGGAGAACGACCCGGGAGATTTTTGATTTTACTTTGGTCAAAAGTAATTTCTTTGAATCTTTTGGAATACGTATACTATATATATTATAATTACCCCTAAAAAGGTAATTATCATTTTGGCGCCGCTGCTGGGGAGGAGTGTAAGCGATTGTCGTTGCGTTTGACAATTAGTGCTTTGAAGATCCTTCCTTGTGAAGTTATTTTCTTTATAAAAATATAAAAATACAAAAATATTTTTCATTTTCTTTTATTAGTATATAAAAACAAGAAAAATAAAAAACATAAAAACATTGTCTTTAAATAATAAAAAAAAACATCATCAATATAATGCTTTCAACTGAAGCATTATCATAATAAGTTCCCAAACAAAAGATTTAAAACTTGCCTTTTGTGTCACTTGCGAGGTACGGCTCACCTTTAATTGATTAACAAACTACAAGAGGGGTATAAGGAGGGTTGTTCCGAGGAACTACGACCCGAAAGGAGAAGGTTTTTAATAGCTTCGCGCTTTCTCGCTCCTCCGCTCCTTTGTGCATTTTTCTTTTAGCTATATCCAAACGCTCAAGAGGGATAGTTATTAGTATAATCGAAACACAATAAGCTGATATAGTAGTTTGAATTAAGCTTTACAGAAACATCCCCAATACAGGAAAAAATTTGCAGCAACTTAATTTACTATTAATAGTCAATGATAAACGAATATAAAAGCAGCTTAAATTACTATTATTAGTCAATACTAGGGGTGAGCATATGGACCGTCGTCCGGACCATACGGAAGACCGAACCCGAAGGTATTACGGTCGGTCCAGCGGTCCGTGTTTGGACCAATTCGGTCCTCGGTCCGGTCGGTCCGGTCCGGTCCGACCAAAAACCGATTGTAATGAGTGTAGGAACGGACCGGAACCGGTGAACGAAGATCCGTCCCGGAAGAACCGACACGGACCGGACGTCACCATTTTGGTCCGGTCCTCGGTCCGCCGTTTTTAGCTAGTCTCGGTCCAAGGTCGGTTCCGGTCCCGGTCCTTGGACCGTGCTCCCCCTAGTCAATATTACTTAACTGAAGTAAACATCAAAATTTTAGTTAGATAAATAAAAATTTATTTTAGCGTCTAATCTATTCTTGTTTTTATGGTTTGCCGGAGGACAATCTCAACATTTATAGCCAGTGTTACCTTATATTAATCAAATATATATTTCTATAAGGGCCTTTGAGAGCTAAACGATAGAACTTACAAGCCACACCCGAATCTACGTAACTTGACTGTGAGATTGTTAGTCCTCACAAAAGGTAAGTAAAAACATATTCCTATTTCCCCGTACTTTTTTCTCCCAAAAAATGACTACAGGGAGTGATAGAGAGATGAACCATTCCAAACATATTTGTATCTTGCCATAGTTGTCGCAATAATCTTCGCTCAACATCCTTTCCCGGATCCTTTGTTGAAGTTGATCAAAGGTTTCCACTATCATCCCGCCTGGTCTTCCTGAATGCCTCCTGTAAAGTTTTTGAGTTCTCTTTTTGCCTGACACTGCAACTTTGTCTGCGTTCACCTGCATTTACCGACATCAAAACAATATTATTTCAATAGTATCGCCAAAACATAATAAAACTGGCAAAGCCATACATACCACAATTACGAATGCTCCCATGTCAACACTCGGAGTATATGTAGCAAGATTCTTTCCACGAATGTGAAGGGCTATAGTTGATGCCAGCCTTCTTAGGATTTTATCAGTGGCATCAACAACATACCATGTCTTTTTTGTGTTGACATGATCTTCAGCTTAGGGTACCATGTCTTGTTCCGTACATTCTGGACACAAAAGAGATGTGAATATCTCCAACTGGATATTGACCAAGTAGAGGAGGTATCACTCTGCATTTAAGAGCAATTTCAACGAAAGAAAAACTCGGCTCTTTGACAATAACCGCCTTAATTCTTACGTAAACATACACCTTTACGTATTGAATCCACGTCTTTTCCCCTAGATTAAATAAACAACTAATGATCAGGAGTATACAAATGAATGGCGGACGGAAACCATAGGCAAAACTTTGTGGAGGATATATATACATAAAATATTTTAGAGACCCAAAATAAGATATTGTTTCCTTTTAATCTAAGAAAATGCATATAATAATAAAAGTAGCTAACTGTTGGTTACAATTATGTAGATGATCAATCTGCACTTAGCTTTTTTTTCTTGGTAAGAAACTAACACAAACAAACTTCAATTTTTTACATACTTCCTTTTTTATATTTAAAAAACTTCATTATTTTTCTTAACAATACTACTAAGCAGGAGGCCCTAACAAAAGTAATCATTTTGACATAAATCATATGCTAGTTAGAATCTGTAAACTGATAAATGAAATAAACACATCATCAGTGTAGCGCCAGCCAAACACTTTTCAAGAGCTGACAACCCCTTGACTCCAAGTTGTTATACACACCAATCTTATTCTATTGTGTTCAACTCAAAACAGACATAATAATAAACTTATAGAATCAGTTGCTCAAAAAGAGATGATGCATCAATAGAAACTAACTGGATTTGAAACTACAATTATTATTAATAATAAAAAGAGAGCTAGCTCAATTAATGAAAATGATAGTGATTGGCTGACATTTCAAAATACAATACTAAATAAGTAAGAATATAAAGTTTTCAAGTTAACAACAACCTTTCTAGATTAGCAAAATCAGTTACCTTTATAATACGAACTATGCGCAACATCTTTTTAAACAGAGCTCATTAAGGTTGCTAATACGACATATGTTTCTATGTATTTGTAACTCTATTTTCGGAGACCGTGTAGCCATTTTGGCACATTTGACATAACCAAACACGCTTATAAGTAAGTTTTTGAAGTACTTATTATGATATATTATATGATAGTGAATAAGTAGCAAGGCTGTGCAAAAAATAACCGTCATACCTGAAGATGATATCAGTGCAGGTGAAACACGGTATCTATCTTCGGCATCCATTTTTGTCGCCGTATGCCCATAAACTGCAACACAAAGCACATAGAATATTTTAGCTGTTAACATATAAAAAATAGATATGCCTATTAATATCAGTTTCGATAGCATAATGATATCTACCTAATTTCATTCATGTAATCAGTTATAAATTATCTATACAATTTCATTCATGTAAAAAATAGATGTGCTTATTATTATTATCAGTTTCGATAAGCACACAGTATAAGATCAGTTAATGGTTCCTTAAACATAAGATCAAAAAAGACTGACTTTTGAGGACAGGTATCGGTTGCTCTTGCTGCAAAAAATCAAAAAAAAATCTTTAATTGATGTATATAAGAACAAAGAACCCAAAATTATTTAAAACAAAAAAATTATAATCTAAATCGAATCCACATATAACAAACCATACCATCAAAGTTTGGTGAGTCTGATGAGTAACAGTCATTTGTATGTTTAGTTAACACGTGACAACCAATTCGTCACTCCTCTTTAGAATGACACTGAAAAGACAGCCACATGCATTTTCCAATAAAACTTGTTAGAGTTGGTAAATGGAAGTACATCTTACATCAGATACATATACTACTTGTCTAAATAATTGTATTTACACGCAACACGAATATGATCGTTGTTATTTTGAAATTGTATTCAGAAAGAGATGAATATACACATAAAGGCTTCCTCTGATGTACTAACCAAACGTTCTTTCAAACCCTTTTATCATCAAAGTTGAAGGCACACATGACAAAAATACTAAAGCGTAAAACAATAATTCAACAACGAAGTTGTGGACTATTCAAAGTGCTTATCAAAAATAGCTTATGACACAAACATAAAATCACACACTTCTTTTACCTTGGAACTATTGAGTAACCAAAATCATCAACTTATTTTAAAGTGCTTATCAAAAATAGCTTATGACACAAACATAAAAATACACACTTTTTTACCTCAAAACTATTATCCAACCAAAACCAATTAATTCAAATGACTCAAATCACCATAAACAATAACCACAAAAAGAAAACATACCTTACTATCAAGATTGAATCCCTTTTCACTGTAACTCTAACATCCAACAACATCTCAAAACTGACAATAAGCCCCAATTCATTTTTAATTATCAAATAATTAAACCTCAATTCACTAAAAAACTTAAAAAAGATATAATCAGACTTACTTACATCAAATCAGCAAATAGAGGTACACTGGAGTGGAGGGACAACCCGAAAGACGATGGAGCTTTGTCGGAAAACCTAAAAACACAGCGGTTAGAGCCAGCAAAAGTAGCCATTACCAAATACCCAACAACACAATCTTTATAGAACATACCTTCTTTAAAAAAACGGCTACAACGTAAACCGCAAACAATTATCATCAAGCTACCGATCACTTATGTGTACGCGACATGAGAGAGATATGAGATAGATCTGAAACTCGAGATCAGATAGAATGTGGTAGATGACTCTAGATACCTGCAATTGCTTGGAACTACGGTGGGTTGAAGATTCAAATATATTACACAGACGTAAGACACATATTGGGCCTCACTAAAGATTTGACCAGCTAAATGGACTAAAAATAGCCTGGTATAAAAGATGGCACTGTTTGTGGCACTGTGTCATCATAATAATTAGTATATAGTTCAATGATTCTATAAGACTAACACAAAACTGTTTAACTAATACATATGTAGAGCAATTGACATGTTTAAGACATTAACTTTTTTTTAGAACGACAACTATATAAAACCAACTAGCAAGAAGCTAGAAAAAGAATTACAAAGAGATCAAATAGGGATGTTGCAACCAACTATCCCAACTA
>BQNB010162878.1:0-14507 GCA_026074375.1 Tanacetum coccineum | reverse complement strand
AAAGAAATCTTCCTTGGAAAGTCACGTGGAAGGCGGGAAAGGAAAAAGACCAAACTAACCTAAGGGACCAACGGTGTAACATACAGTCTTTCTTGTCCACGTGGGAATGCACCTTTTTATAGAACGATTATTTCCCATTTTTTATTAAAAAAATTTGGACTTAATGTGTGTGTAATAAATTCCAAAGTTGTATATGAGCAATTATCAATAACAGCACAAAGTTTAAGGAACGAAATCAATAGTTAAAAACATCACAATTTTAAGGAACCACACAAAGGTTTTACATAAACACATTGGATAAACAACATAGGGGGAAATTACACAAAGTAGGGATTATTACACAAAATTACACAACCTAACCAACACATGAATAACCCAATCACATATTCTTCATAACAAAAACAAAATCAATATTTTTATGCACTTCATGATAAGTTTTAGCGATCATCTCCCTCGGTGTTAACAATTTAATAGAATCATTCTGTTGAACTTGGTGTAGAAACTGACAACAATTGTAGGACATCAATGATGAAGGCACTCCTTCAAGTTTAATTATAAATGGCTTCCTCTCATTTGTGCGGTCTATAAACATCACCCATAAGTTGTATAGATTGGATGGTTTCCCTTTCAAAGTATAGCATCATTGCATCAAATAAAGACCCATATTTAGCAGCCACAGCGAGTTCATCTAGACGTGGAAAACCATCTATTTTTCTAAAGTTAATGTTGAGTCTGTTATTTGCTTCAATGGATTTTTGAGTATGCAAATGACTGGGGGTTTGACCCCTTAAATAGCAAAAACGAACAAAGCAAAACACGAAGGGACCAAGGCTGTAACAAGATAAATACAATACACGTGTACATTATAAAACGGTGAGATTTACTCATATTATATAGTGTGATAGAATTTTATATATTTTGGAACACACATTAAAACCATGTTGACTAACAACACGGGGGAGTCTTATTTTTATTGAACAAAAAAACAGTGAGTAAAACATATACATTGACAAATATCAATGTAATATTAATGGTCCAATTTAATGATTAAAAAACAATCAATCTCAACATAATCAATAGGGGTATCACCCCTTAAATATCAACAAAGGACAGTAAATGTAGTTGACGGTCTAATCCATAGCCAAATGTGTAATGTTTCTCACACGGCTCGATACATCGCATTTAATGTGTATAATTGGCGGGAAAATATACAGTATGGAACACTAAGTTCAGGGAAAAAAATATGAACTAATATCCAAAAGTTAAAGGACGAAAGAAACGTCATAACTCTTCATATTAACAGGTGGAAATGAAAAAACATTATAATTGCAAATTTCGTCCCTCACAACTTGGTTTTAGCTTGTCATCTACTCATCTTGGTTTTGTTATTTCAAGGGTAAATGTAGTCAAACATACTACAACAACCATAATTTAAGTCATCAACAATCAACAATATTAACTATTCTGCACAAATTCACTTCATCAAAAGTTCACTAGATATTGGAGATGATGTCAGAAGAGCGCAACACACATGCTCGAGAAACCTATGCACCACCACATAAAGTCCTTACTAACGAAGACCTTTTAACTAAATCTTAATCCGATTGCCTATTCTCTATATCCATCTCTTTACATGCGTTTCGAAACAATGGCTAACAATTCTCACATCTTCTGATTTCACCCTTAAACGCAGCCAGATCCGTAACCTAGATCTTGCTGGTCTTTTTGTTAATCACATTAGATCTTCATTTCATTGTGATTTTGTCTCGTTAGATCCCAGAATTAAGTCAAGAAAATACAATATCGACAAGTCATTCACTATTGGTTGCACCGAGGCAGTTGATAATGTTAGCATCTTGCAGTCTTGCAATGGTTTGCTTCTGTGTACCGGTTGAGGGGGGGCTCCTCCTTTTGATTACGTATATAATCCATCCACTAATCTGTTTAAAATGCTTTCGCAACCAGATTACGCGCATGATGATTCAAATTTTTATGGATGTGCTGGATTGAGATTAGCATTTGACCCTACAAAATCACCTTACTACAAAGTGGTGCGTGTTGGAAGCAACTCTTCTGAGATTGTTATACAAATTTACTCTTCAGAGACAAGCAATTGGAGCTTGTGCAGGGAGCGGTTTAACTACTTTTTTTTTTACATTTTGATAGTGCAATCTATTGGAATAATGTCTTACATTGGCTAGAAACTGAGAATAGACAGCTTACACATTACAAGTTAAATATTGAAGACCATGAGCATCCAATTATAACAACCATATAAATCCCTCAAGGCTTGCAACATGGAAGAAACTTCTTCGAGTCTTATGGAAATATGCTTCTAATGATAATAACGATACAAATACCTCACATGTTGCATCAGGAAGGGAAATTGTTCGAGTCACGTGGGTGTTTGCTTTTTATTCGTAGAGATTATATTGGCTCACGCGAGTTTACTATCTACGAGATGAGGAAGGGGTGTTCTGTGTGGTCGATTAAGTACCTTGTTGATACTGATGACTTTATGAGTCTACTTCCTGAAGGATGGTCGATTCGGTCTATTGTTTGGAGCATTGTTTTGGGAGAAAGGGAAGATGATTCTTTTTTGGTCATCAACTTGTCTGGAAAGGTTGTATAATACAACCTAATATCAAAGACTCTGCGTGAGATTTATGGCATGGGATCTAATCAAGTTGCTGATGAATACCTTGATGGTTTCATTCTGCCTTTTGCAATGTATGATATGGGATCAAAAAATTTGATTATAAGGTTTATGAATTCATTAACGTCATCTGCTAGTGTCTGATTATCCTTCCTTGTAGAATGTTTCTTTGAATTTGTTGTTACAATGGCTCACCTAGGTATTTGGGGAATATTCAAAGCCTCTTCCAAATATGTTGTAATCAGTTTAATATTTTCAAGTTAATTTGACTAATACTAGTTATCAAACATGATATACCCAAACAAAATACTCACTATATTCATATTAATTCAAGGTTAACAACCATAATCGCTTAATTGTAAATGGTGGGAAAAAGTAATTCAGCCGGGAGAAAAGAAACCTCACAGGGACCAACCGTGCAATCGAAAAAAGATTAACAACCATAAATGGTGGGAAAAAAGTAATTAAGCCAGGAGAAAAGACACCTCACAGGGACCAACCGTGCAATCGGAAAAAGACAAAAAAATTGAACAGTAAAAAGCATTGTATTAACAAAGTCGTCAGGGACCAACGGTGCAATGAAAATTGAACGTTAAAAGACGATTTTACCCTTCAGTGGAAATGTGACGTGGCCAAGATAACGATAGAAATAACCGTCGTTAGGCATAACGGGGCTCAAGGGACCAAACGGGTAACAACAGTGCCAAAAAAAGGACCCCGTATGAGAGTCCTCGTTATCTAGGGACCAAACGGGCAAACGAGGTTGAGTAGAGGGACCAACGATGTAATTTACCCTATTTTGAATTTGAGCTTGGATTTACCAATGTTTAACACTCATATAATGATTAAATATGATATAAATCTATAAATATTTTTTGCCGCCTTAAATGATGCAATAAAAAAGGCAAGCCGCCACGCCTCACACTAAGGCTTGGCCATGCCGCCATGCCACGCCTCACGCTATTTATAACCTTGATTAATACCGATTAATATATTTTTGTTGGACGAAGGATTTTACTTAGTTTAACTAGCTTTGTGTTGAGTTTGATGTTGTTAGTTAAATGTAACTATTCATGTCATATTTAAAATAACATGTGTGTTGAAGAGCACGTAATACCCTTAATGAAGTTTAAAGATAACGTCTAGATATATATTGCTTTTGAGGTAATATTTTTCTATTTTATAAACTTATTAAAAACATGAAATTAGATTGGTTTAAATTTAATTTCATATAATTTATTTAAAAATTCAACAAATAAACTGATATGAGTCAAGGTGGACTAGTCGTTTGGCACGTGTAGAGTTTAAATACTCTACACGTGAGGTGCACGTGTAGTGCTCCAACAACTTTTCCCGCCTAAATTCTTAGTATAAATACCATGTTTGTTCTTCATTTCCATTCAGCTTATGATTTGTAATTTCTCTCTCAATTCCTCTCATTCCAATCTTTTAACTGATCCTAGTTCATTACTTGATCAATCATCAATGGAGTAATAAGGTTCAGATCTTGTTCTAGCATTTGAGATCTCATCTTTGATTCTTAGTTCTTATATCATTTCTCCTTGAAATCTATAAGTTCATATCAGTTGGTATCAGAGCCAGGTTCTTGGCAACTCACTTATCTTTCTCATGTATTCCGTATAAATCTGTTATTTTCTGGCAAGAAACTGTTATTGTTCCGGTGAAGTAGTTATTTTCCAAATCAAACCGTTATACTTCTAGCAGCAACTCGTGATTTGATTGAAAACAATAGGGATTATAAAAAACTTGTAGACTCGATGAAAGAAGTAAAAGGACAAATTGAATATATTACAAAGCAAGCAAAAATGCTTTGTCTTCAACTGCAATCCCTGGATGGAAAAACAAAGAACATTGATGGTGCATATCCAAGTAAAGGTAAGAGTGGCATTTCTCATTCACATTTTAGTGGAGTGTCAAGTTTTGATGTCAAAAGATTGAATTGTGGTTCAAAGTTTGTGAATGGGCTGGGATCATCACTAGTAAATGATAACACTGATGAAGTAATTTCTGGAATTTATAGTGAAAGAGAGGTAAGAAAAAAAGGATAATTTCAGTGGTGAACATAAGTTGTTTGATGAAATGTCTATGAATAAGTTTCTCAAAAGAGAATGTACAGTCGACGAGTATTATGATGCATTCAATTCATCTTTTAGTAATAAGGGTTTGGATGAATTGTATCTCATTGACCTCTTCGTTTTTGGGTTGCAACCGGAAATAGAGAAAACGGTTAAGATGTTCAAACCAAAATCCCTTTCGAATGCTTATCATTTGGCCCGTTTACAAGAAACAACCAATAATCTCATAAAGGGAATGACCAAAGCATTATTTTTTTATACTTCTTGTGTTAAAGATTCAAGGGAAGTGATGGATGAAGTGATGAGAAAAAGTTTGTTGAAAATGGGTTTAAGCTCAACAAGATTGACGAAAGTCAAGTGGGTGTTCTTTGTCTTGAAGATTCAATAATGGATTTTGATAAAGTTTGTGAAGAGGCCATGAAAAGTAGTGAATTGGAATTGAATGTGTCATGTAAAGTGGATGTTGATGGGATGTTGTGACAACCGTCAAGTTCAGGTTAACAACCATTAGAGTTGTTATAACGTCTTTGACTAAATTTACTTGTGTAAATTATTTTGTGCTTATCGGGTCATTCTGAGCTTGAATTGTCTTTTTATTTAACCTCGATTACGAGCGTGCCTTTGAGCGGTGATCCATATTTTTAGGTTATTATTTAACCTCGTACATTTACTATATATTTTTATTTTAGCATAAATTAATTTTTACGGATAACCAGATAAGTTATCCCGTGATCGTCGTAACATATACATTATATATTAACCGGACTCTAGACTAAATATTAGTCTACATGCTCTATGCATTTTTATCATTTTTCATATGCACTTTATGTGTTGTATTTTTATTTTTTTACGTGTACCCTTCGCGTTTACGTCTTAACTCTTTCAATACACTACCCTCTCATACATTAGCCCCAATGATACCTACTTAATCAAAATTTTAACAAAAAAATAACACCATATTTCTCCCCTTCCCTCTTGCTAAGAAACAGCAAGACCGCATGGACAAGTGTCCATGTGGTATGCCAACCTTGCCTTTGAGTTGTCTTAATAATATTATCTCAAGGACACTTGTAAGGTAACATTTGCATGCCCTCCAACATCTCAACCAACTCATCACCACTTCACTCACTTCACATAGTTCATCTCTCAACAAAAATCAACTCCTCTCTTGGTTTCCTTTTTTTCGTGAACAACCCCCACCATAATGTCATTCTCACAAAAAATTTACAAGTAATTATATCACAAGATTGAAGTATAAGGAAGCTAGTTGTGGTTCTTGGTTAAAAACCGCTTCAAGCAATCATCAAGGCATCTTATTCAAGGGTTTATGGTGTATGTTCTTCAAGGGTAAATAAGGGTTCATACAAGAATTTTAGTTGGGTTAAAGAGCTAGTGGAAGGCTTTGGTTAATTTCTATTTGATCACCATCCTCATTTTCTATTTTGTAAGGATTGATTTCTATTGTTTTTCTCATTTTCTCATGTAATTTATTTATATTCTTTTATGTAAAATTATGAGATTTGTATGTATTTTTCAATTTATGCATTTATTTGTAAAGATATAGCATTGTACTTAAATAATTAGGTCACGAAACATGTTAAAAACATGATTTGTAACACACTTGATTTGGGCAGATTTGAACAGTAGGTTAGTTGAGGTATTTTGGAAATATTTATGGACTTTAAGGATTTGAGAAAAATATAGGCATGTAGAGCTATGTCTTACCTTCGTTTCTCTGGGTGGCACTCGACGTGATGATACCCGGTGAATTAATTAGAAAATAAACGGTAAAAGTGGTCAAAAACTGCACACTAAATTTCATTGGATTATAACTATTAAAATTTGTATTGAAGTCACTGTTGGTGTAAAAATAAAAGTTGTAGAGGACTCATTAACTTAAAATTACCATGTCGAACCAGCCCTAACGGACTTACGGTTTAGGAGATACAGTCGTTATCATGAGACTGTAGTAATCTGGAAATCAACAGCTTGGACACTTGTTAGTAAAATTTCCATTTGACCCTACTTTTATATAAACCGAAGTGGTCACACCTACATATTGGATAAATAGACTCGTTTACCTTTTCGTAGACATAAGAACTAAATAGAGACCTGACAAGTACCTTTTTAACACATATAAATATATAATAAATATATATAAATATATAATAAATAGGATAATATCAATAATAGTAGTATAGTATTACCGGAAGTATCGGTCTCTCACTTCGTTATCCACAAAGTTTAAAACCGGACCCGGGTCGTTCTTCCCGACGAGGCGTGAATTTGAAAATCGAGAACGTTCGTAGACAATGCTTGAATAATCAAAGATTTGATTTGGTTATCTATTTATACAGATAAAATGCAAAACGAGTAAAAGAAACCTTAAAACGAAAGCAATTTAAGATAAAACCTAAAACGGGAACGTAAAAACGCGACTTAAAAACCTAAATTATCAAATTTTAATCCTAAAGTGATTTTTTACTTTTAATAAGTCCTAAGTCACTAAAAAGAAAGAATAAAGAAGACTAGACCAAAAACGGAAGTGATTTGAGCTTAAAAACACGAAAAACGAGAACGGGATTTAAAACCCGTTCTTTAAAAAACCAAATTTTGCAAAATTAACCCTACGGATACAAATTTATTTTTCCTAGGTCCTAAAGGATAAAAGAAAATTTTGAAAAAAAGAATTATAATTTTTTGACTTTTTAATAATTTATTATGAATTAAAAATTGTTTTATAGAAAATTAATTATTAAAAATAGTAAACTAAAGTAGAAAAATCTTTAAAAATTACAAAAAATGCATTGAACAGTTATGATCCAAAGAAAAATAAAAGGGAAGAAACAGCTTATTGTAATAAGCCGTAAATAAGCTAAAAAGGCTTATAAGCAAAAGGGCCAAAATGTGGTTATATATTAATTTTGGTGAGATATGACCAGAAAAGACCCAAGGGCGAGTGTTAGTAGAGAGTGGTGTTAAATGTGCTTGGTGTGTAAGGGAAAGGTCATGGGTTCGAATCCCATGCCTTACTTTTTTTCAAAATCATTTTTTTAAATTTCTTTTTGCAAAAATATAAAACAGACAAAAATAAGAAGATTTAAAAAAGAAACTTTTTGTGAAAAGCTAAAATAAGCTAGGAAATAAGCTAAATAAGAAATGGGCAGATTCACTCTTTTTACACTAAGCCTAAATAAGCTAACTGTTGGGCTTATGGAACTCAATAAGCTAGGCTAACTAACAAAATAAGCAAAGTCAGATGCCAACCTATACCTAATAAGCACATCTCATCAAAAATAAGCCAATAAAGATAAGCTAGAATAAGCTACAAATGGGTTGTAAAAAGGGACAGAATGCTAAGAATGATATTAAGGAAACTAAGGCTTAAATTGTTTGGGAAATTAATGACTAATTAAGGAAATGAAAAAGGAAATAAGCAAGGCAGAAAGCTAGCTGTATCTAATAAGCATATGGGAAACAAAATAAGCCAAGGAAATTAGTAGAAAAGTACAGAAAAAAACCAATAAGCAGTTTGGCTATTTTTAGATGAGATAAGCAAGGGAAAAAGGAAAATAAGCTAAAATATCTAAAGCCCTACACCTAGTAAGCTAATGAACAAGAATAAGCTAAAAAGCACAGACAGATAAGCTATAAAAGCTGAAATAAGCAGATTAGCTCTACGGTTAAAACTTGCATACAAAACCAGCCTAAGGTTCAATTTGTGCTTAAAAATAAGCAAGTAAAAGGATTCTAATGACTATGAGGCTTATACACTTAAAAATCCTGCCCAATAAGCTCCTATAATTAGCAAACATAAAGGAGTTTGAACTTAAAATAAGCTAAGGAAAAGCCTAGGAAAACAGGCTGCTAGCACAGTTGCACCTTTTTAGCATTTCTTAAAAAGACAATTACAAATAAGCAGGCTATAAAATAAGTTACAAAATAAGCTTCAAAATTAAAAACAAGTTAAAACAGCTTGAGATTGACTTAAAGAGAGCTTATGCTCAAAAAGGCAAGGTCCAAAAACTCTTTTAACTATCAGCAAATAGGATTTGAAAATGGCTATTTTAAAACAAAAAAAACACAACAAGAAAATTTTGACAGATTGACCAAAGCTAAAGAAAACCTAAAGGACACTAATCTAATGCATTTCTACACTAAAAGGGATACAAAAACTAGACTCAAAGCTGGCTTAAACAATCTAAGTCTAATAAGCACTTTTTGAAACTTTCATTGAACCACAGTTTGAACAACTATTAGAAAAAGCTTAAAAACAACTTATAAACCTTAAACACTTATGAAAACAGATCAAAGGGACTTAAAAAAGATTGTTAAAGTTAGCAAGGTGACCCATATGATTATTTAAAAACATTTTGACCCGTTTTCACTGTTGTCCCAAACACCCCTTAATTTTTATGATTTTGCTTTTTAAACTGATTTTAACCTAAAACATATAAGATTTTTATTAAAACTTATTTAAAATGACTAAATGGAGGATTGAAAACAGATTTTAACTATTAAAAAGCACCAAGCCAATAAGCTAGAGCTTATTGGCTTTTGACTGAGTTTTTTGTGAAAAACTGATGTAAGCTAATGTATTAGGCAACACATGATGAACAAGCAAGAGTGAGCATAATTAAGCAATAAGACACAGAGATAAGCAGTTTTTAAGCATAAATAAGCAAGAGCACAAATAACAGTTCAAGAGAATTCAAAAGACAACCCTTTTTTTTGCATAAAACTTAAATTTTTCATTAAAAGGTAAATCTTACAAGATTAAAAACAATGACAGAATTTAAAATAAGACATCAAACTTAAAAAAAACATTAAAAGCTAATCTACTCTACTCTTAGATAACATTTTTCTTATGTCTTCATTTTTCTTTATATATGCTCTGAGGTCTCTTTGCTTTGTGTTTCTTGTGTTTGTTTGGTGAGGAGAGCCAAAGTACCATCTAAACCCTCCATTTGCCTTGGTCATCAAGCCCAATAATCACAGCCCTTGATTTGGTTTGTCTTTTATCTTGTCCAATTAGGAGGTATAGGATCGCCAGCGTGGATGTGAGTCCATGTGGGGGTGGGGTTGATGGAGAGTGATGTTTTGGAGTGAGGTGAAGGTTTTTGGAGGTATGTTGCAGGTGGAACAGTAGCACGTGATTGGGGATGGTGATGGGTTTTTGGTTGTGGCGGGAAAGGGTGTTATAAGAGACAGGGTAAAAAATTTGGGAGATTGGCACAATAGGTCCCTGAACCTATATATGTCTATTGCATGCTAAGTCCTTGTAATTTGTATCTTTGGTCCCTGTATTTAGGTTGGAGGTTGTATAGTTAGGGTTGAATGACTTAACGACAGTTAAGTCATTTGGGCTTTATATATGTTTGGGCCGGTTAATGTATTAAAGGGGTTTATGGGCTTTTTGGACTAAATGGTTTAATTTAAATAAAGTGGGCTGACCCGGCCCACTAAAATGGGTACGGGTCGGCCCATTTTATCATGATAGGGTTTCGGGTTCGTTTTTCCATGCTCTTTCCAATGCCGTATCCCGGGGTTGACTTTGACTTCGTCTTGACTTCATTAAATGCACAAACGTTGTCGAGTCGATCCGGAAATGTCCGTTTAAGCTCCGTTTTCAATCCTTTTGTACCTTCGGCTTTGGTTTTTCGCGCTCTTTCCAATTCCGCTCTCGGTTTTGTCCGGTTTGGCTTTGTTTTTGTCCTTTAGTGAATATCCGGTACCTGCACAGTACAAACACAAAAACAAGCATATTTATGGCATTTTATGTGCGTTTTTGGTCGTTTAGGGTCGTTTTATTATAATTAAACGCATACCAAAATCCCCCATACTAGGATATTGCATGTCCTCTCGTAATGCTATAAGTAAACACTTACCAAAACTAAGAATCTCGATCCCCCTCGACTAATAACCTCGAAAAGTAGCTAAGTGTTCATCGAGGGGAAATAAAGAATCAATAGTTTCGAGAAGCCCCGTTTTTACCATTTTTAATTATTTACACTAACTACCAATATTTTTTTTGTATTTTTTCCTTTTTTCTATTGTTTTTTATTTTTTCTTTTTAAGTAATAACTAACTTATTTGACTTTCATTATTTTTATAACCGTTAGGGATCATAGAACAAAATGCATTTCGATTCGAGAATGGCCCAAAAAGGATAAATTCATCGTCCCCTACTTTTCACTAGCTCCAAACCAAGCTTAAACGAAATCACCATTAAATATCAGTTAAGATGGTAACACTACTCATATTTGCAACTTGTGAACTTTTTACTCCTGACAATTTTTTTCTGAGGCCAAATGTCGTTTTTTTGAATTTCAACCGGGATCAACTTTTTGCAAAAATTCTATGCTTCACGTTCCACCCGAGAATAATAAGTTTGAAGGCGAGATCATCCCATATAGCGACTTTCGTCTCGACACATCCCAACCTTGCGGCTAAGTGACCAGGCTTTTGACACCCCACAGAGACTAGCATCGAGACTCACGAACCTTCAGTTTCAAAAACTCTTAGGTTTTCCGCTCATACATATCTTATTTAATGTAATTATGAAATAGTCTAAGTTCAAAAGCATATTTAAATTTAAGAAAAATGATTTCCATATTTTTATTTGATTTACACTTTATCATTTAATTTTAAACTATTATGCATTGTAATCCTCGGACCTTTTAGATTGGCTTGCAAACATCGGCTTATGAACCAGAGATGCTCAACAAACTTTTATCAGTCTGGTGTTTTATTCTTACTATGAGCTTTCTTTTAGAAGGCTATTGTACAAATCGTTGTCAGCCGGCAAGATGCAGCAAACTTTTATCAGTCTCGGATTATTATTCTTACTATGGGCTTTCTTTAGAAGGCTGTAACATCGGTTGTGAGACGGCAAGATGCAGCAAACTTTTATCAGCCCACAGTTTATTATTATTCATTTTTTTACAATATATAGAGAAGACATCTTTTTGAAAAATTTAAGTATAAATTTGAACTAACACTAAAATTATTATTGACTATATCTCAAAAATTGTTGATTTAAGTTTAATTTTCAAAAATAGCATGTATTATTAGTCCGGTAAAGAGCTTATGGGAGAAAAAGCGACAATTACACACATGAGCTCTTAAGATTTCCAAATAATCCTTGTTTAGCATCCCACTCATAATTAACACTATCATTTTTCGTTCTTCGCGAAGATTTGCGAACGCTTAGTCTAAAAGTTAAGGAACAAGCTAGAAACACGCTCGATCGAGTCAAAATTTATTCTTATTCTACCTAGCAGGAAAGTCAAAATTGTGACAAAACACTTATTTTATTTTATTTTAATTTTTAAAATTTTTTCATTTTTTTGGTATTTTGGTGGTAAAAACGGGATTACGCGAAAACAACGGCTGCAGGCACAATCAAATCGAAGATCCCCCCATACTAGAATTAAACATTGCCCTCAATGTTTTAAGAAGGGTCTCTATGTAAATCCTAAGCCGTTTATTAAGTATGCCAAAAGAAAAACGTTAGTTGATTAGATTAGGATATTGGATTCCCAAATGAAGCTGAGGATTTGAAGCTCTTGTGATCGGAGGACAAAACCACGAGCACGAGAGGCTTCAAAATCCGGGCAAATCCTGGACAATAAACCACAAAACACAAAACACGAGAAAGAAAGAGGCGAGCCTCTCACACAACAACAAAACACTTATTAGCAAATAGAAAAAAGATAGAATGGATAAGCATGGGTTGCCACCCACGAAGCGCTTATTTTTGTTAACCGAGTCTTGAGCCTGACTTGACCCTGAATTCATTGGTCCATAGGGGAGTAAGTGGAAGATAAAATCTCCATCGGGCTTTCATTAAAGTGGTTTGGATAAACATTGAATTTCATGAAAGTTACACTCCGATGAGATACACCCGGCATAAAAGAATGATAAACGGAGATGTCGGGGTCAAAATGGTATCTTCATTTCCACAGGAGAGAAGATATGGTGGAGAAACGGGATATGTAAGAAAAGAAAGAAAGATCCATACAACATAAGCGAAGAGAGAATCACTAGAAAGAATGAAATTCAGATCCAGGTGAAGAGTGGGATGGGTGGGTAAAACATTAGGCACATAAACTCTTGGTTCTCTTGTTGGGAAAATATCCCCCACCACATCCATAGTGAAATCGCCCAACTCGGGCTTATTCTTAAAGTAGAAACAATCATACTCAGGTGGAGATATGATGTGAGCGAGTTCATCGGCGAACTCCTCACGGTAAAAGTCACTCCTATCGGCAGGAGGAAACGGATTGATCGAAAGATCAAAGATAAACGAATCATATTTAGAAAGAGAAATATCAGACTGAGTAGTGGTATTGCCAGTACTAATCTCTTCAATATGATCGTTATAGAAGGCTTCATAATCTGGGAGAGAATAATCAGAACGAGTAGTGGGACTACCACTACTAATCTCTTCAATATGATCGTTATAGAAGGCTTCATAATCTGGGAGAGAATAATCAGAACGAGTAGTGGGACTACCACTACAAATCTCTTCTAGATTAAAGAAAAAAGTTTTAGATAAAGGTAAAGAATTATCAAAGGTGTTAGTCTCCTCCAAGAAAAGGTTAAGAGATGTGGAGGAAGACTTGGTTACAAAATCAGAAGATGGGGTGGGATTATCTTTTAATGCTTCGATGTTAGCAATAAGAAGATTGACATTTAACAATTTTTCACGAAGAATATCGTCTTTGATTGTTAGAAGAATATCAGTATCAATCCCTCCAACTTCCGGGATAACATTCTCCACCACCTCTAAGCTGACGATCTCAGCATCGGGAGTTGATGCATCGACACACTCGATATCCTCACCATAGGGAGAATCGTCATCACTCGAAGTAGAATCATCGTTGAAATCGACGACAATCTCAGAGTGTTTTTTGAAAGCTTCAAGAGGGGTAAGATTGTTACAAAGAGGCACATCACACACACTATCGGGAATACCCTCGGACTCACTTGGGGTCGAGACAAGGTTCTCGACACTAGACTTTATTACTTCGTCCAATTCCGTTGCCGGAATAGTGTCGAGATGCTCATCCTCCATTATGAGAGAGTCAACGGGCTCCTTGGTTAATAAAGCGGGTGTGATTGCAACACACGAAGGTAGTCCAGAAATAATAATATCTTTCAAGGGAATAGAACTTTCCTCGTCATCGTCATCATTGTAGCAAATTGGAATCTTCCAATATCGATCTTTAGCCGCTTGATCTTCCGCAATTTGCTTTTCTTCTTCCTTCTTTTGCAAATATTGACCAACCATATCACATATGGATGTCATTTGCTCCATAAGCTTGTTTTGAGAATTAAGAAACTCATTTTGAGTATTGAAGATTGTATGATTGACGGTATATTGTGGGGGTTGAGTTTGGTCAAAACCAGAATAATTAGAATTATAACACGGATTAGGTTCGTAATAATTCATCGGTTGACATTGAAAAGTCTCGTGAGGACCCCTGCAATTTTCACAACAAAGATATTGTTGTTGAAAATCATGAAAATCTTGCGGGAAATTAAAGTCTTGATTGTAACACGGTTTTGGATAGATAAACGGAACTTGATGTGTACAATAATGACCATAACGAGCATCGTTCCCGCAAAATGCACAAGAATTCAAAGAAGGTTGTGGAGGTGGGTTGACAACGTTAGGAGAATCATTAACAAAATTAGGTTTGGAATCATAAGTGAATGAATTCTCATCTTCAGAATTGCATGTCGGATGA
>BQNB010162877.1:0-14507 GCA_026074375.1 Tanacetum coccineum | reverse complement strand
CTAATTGTGCAAGGGAAATCAAGTTAAAAGGTCAAAAAGGGTGATTATTAGGCGATTTTTGGTGGAAAAAGTCGTATTTTTCTTGGTTGCGTTTTGAGAAAAGTTCTTGTTGCGTTTTGATTTTTTATTTTTTTTCTCTTGCGTTTTGATTTTTTTTGCTTTGCGTTTTGATTTTATTTTTTTTTGCGTTTTGATTTTTTTTTCTTGCGTTTTGATTTTTTTAAATTTTTTGTTGCGTTTTGATTTTTTTTTAATTTTTTGTTGCGTTTTGATTTTTTATTTTATTTTGTGTTGCGTTTTGATTTTTTTTTGTTTTGAATTTTTTCTTGCGTTTTGATTTTTTTGGGTTTGGGATTGCGTTTTGCTACTACGTTTTAGGTACATTGAAGACTTTTATATACTGAATCTAAACGTTACTCTGCCCAAATTTTTTATACATTGCGTTTTGATCAAGACAGACTGCGTTTTGCTCAAAGAACACTGCGTTTTGGTGTCACTGCGTTTTGGTGTCACTGCATTTTGGTGTCACTGCGTTTTGGTGTCACTGCGTTTTGGTGTCACTGCGTTTTGGTGTCACTGCGTTTTGGTGTCACTGCGTTTTGGTTAAAGATAGCACTGCGTTTTGTCTAGAAATCTTGTGTGAAGAAAAGGGTTTCAGTAAAACAGCCATAACTTTTGATCCGTAAGTCCGTTTCAGGCCCGTGACCTCTCAAATCGAAGAGAAAAACGTGACGGATTACGCTGTAACCACGCTTTACCTGGTTAAGGATTTTTCGAGGCCCAAAACCATCATTTACTATGATTTATTGACATTTTTCAGTTTTTTGGAATTTGTGTTACACTTGTTTTTGTTCTAGCTCACGGCCCATCTGTATTTTTTGGCCCGTTTCAGATTGGTGAGCCTATTTAAACAATCTGCTGTAACCCTAGCCAGAAAATTATCTGTTTTTATACAATTAAATCATTGGCCGCTGATTCTGAAGCAAATCATTCACGGTTTTCTATTGATTTTGTAAAATCCTGTTAATTCATTTATCAGTTTTAATCATAGACGTGTAAAATCCCGTGAACGTGAATTGCATACACAACCACAACTTCAATCACAACATATCCACTTAAGATCCAACAACTTTCACTTCAACTCACGATAAAATGGAGAAGAAAGATACCTTATCTTCGTGTTCAGATTCAGAAATACAACAAATGCAACTAATTCAAGACAAATCAAAAGAAAGTTGCATGGTATCTTTTCAACAACTTCATTCACACCTCAAGTGTCTTTCAAACAACGACTTAAAAGGAAGTCGAACCGAGGAGGGATTCAAACGCGCATTTGCAACACTCTTTGGTCAAGATCTAGAGACTTTCACGGGCACAATGTTCCTGTACATGGATCAACTACAAAAGCAACTTGACAACGAAGAATTTCAAGAGATTGGATCCATGTCTGCTTTTAAAGTACTCCAGACACAGTTTCAGATGTTCATCAAGTCACGGTTTTATTTGGATGATGAATATGTTGACATGACACGCAACAAATTCCTACAATACACTCGACTCGATATTCCAGAATTCCGTGACACACTGATCCAACACATGGAATCTGTTAAGAAGTCGATTGGTGAAAGAGCACAACATAAAATGGAGTATGAAAGCAGGGTGAATGAAAGACAAATCCAGACAACAGAGGAAAAGACTGATACGAGTAATGCATTGGATGCATTGGATGCTAGTTCAGTTATCATTGAAAGCAATGGGACAGAATCAAAAGAGCAGGATACAAGCAGCAGATCAGGGAATGATGCACATGTTGATGATGCAGATATCAGACCCATATATAATGAAGAGCCAATGGCTAAGGTACAAACGACTGCTGAAATCAATGTCTTTGCTATAGGACAACAGCATACTGAGCAACCCGAACTCAATAATGAAGGAGAGGTTGACCAGAATGCTGAACAATGTCATGACACATGTCCTTTGCCTGCTACATTAACTGATAACCAGACAACTGAATTTTCAAATCAATCTCTTGAATCTGAAAATATTCGTCTCAAAAAGACCGTTGCCCAATTTCAAAACATTTTTTTTTGTTTTTAAGTAAAAAAATGGTAGCACATTGTGTTAATCTTGAACATAAAATCAAAATCAAGCTTTAAAAAGAAGGGCAACATGGTCAATTTTTCAGAAGTAAAAGTATATGAAATCCAAGGTTAAACATGACATCGATGTAATTGAAACAATAAACATCGAATTGGAACATAGTGTGGCTAAATTACTCGCAGAGAATGAGCAGTTACATAAAGAAAAAGAGCACTTGAAACAGACTTACAAAGATCTTTTTGATTCTATCAAAAGGACACGAGTTCAGACCAAAGACCAGAATGACTCTTTAATGGCACAACTGAACAAAAAGTCTAATGAAAAGTTGATGTACTAGCTCAGATTTAGAAAAAGGGGTTTGCAAATTGCAGCATTAAAAATGAGTTAAGGATACTAACAGGAAATAGTGTGAATACTAAGTTTGCAAAGCCATCAATCTTGGGAAAACTAGTTGGACAACCACTCAAAAACCAATCCGTTGTTAGACAACCGACTGCGTTTAAGTCTGAAAGACCTAGAATTTCAAAACCACGGTTTGCCTCCCAAGTTGATGTGAACAACGACTTGTCAAAACCAGTCACTACACATCATTTGCCTAAGGGAAGAGAATCTGCCCCTGCAAAACCTCATCACATGATTGCACCAAGCTCATCTAGGTATAGCTCAAACGACATTGTTCATAATCACTACCTAGAGGAAGCTAAGAAAAAGACACATGAACACTCTAGGATCCCTAGAAATTTTTTTGACTCCAAACATTTTGTTTGCTCGACATGTCAGAAATGTGTCTTTAATGCCAATCATGACGCTTGGATAAAATCTGAAAGAATCAACTCTCGTGCTAAGGTTCCTTCCAATAAGACAACAAACAGAAACAAACCCTAGAACACACATAAGGAGTGCAAGAAACTAAAACAGACAATCCCAAAAGGACATAGTATTCAATCAAAAAGACTACACTATGCATGAGCAAACAACAAGTCCCTAGATCTTGTCTAAGGTGGCAACCAACGTATGAATTCTCAGACTGTTTTTGTCTAGATGGGTTCCAACAGGAAAGACATTCGCCTCTAGCACAACAAAGTTGAAAGTGAACCCCCAAATGGTTCAATGCAGATATCCTAACCAATGTGAAAGCGAACAACTCTAAATGTCAGTGCATATGTACTCTTTTAAGTACAGGTAACATCGTTCAATCCTACAGAGGAAAGGACTCAGAGTTTGTTGCTAAAAAGAAAGATATCCAAAGATAGGGCTTCCCAAGTGAATTTTGATCTGATGATCACACAATGACGTTTGAACACAACAGTTCAAGCCTCGGTCATCAACGATAAATGGTGTCTGCTAAAAATAACACTTCAGGCCCCGTTCATCAATGTTTAAAATGATGTCTGATCACAACAGTTCAGACCTCGCACCACAACGACAAGAGATGTCTGTTGAAAGAAATTTCTCTCAGGCTCGTTCCTCAAGGACAAAAGGCGCAGATTATTACAACTATGACCCCGTGCCCCAGACAAAAATGTTGGTTCCTACACAGAAAAGACAGATTCTCACAACAAGGGTTAGTAATTTCTCTCAGTCCTATACATGAAGAATATTACAATCCCAACACAACGGTCCTCGCTGAGGAAAACAACAATGACAAGCACCGATGGCCATCATTTCAAGAACCGTGAATTATCAATCCTTTTTGTACACGGGTACAAGAAATTGGTGAGTCTTCCTCACGCAACATTGATAATACCGATATGCATTTCCTTTCAACCACAAGTCATGATATCGATGGACCGAGAGATCATCCATTAGAACAAGTTTCGTGAACCCAACCATGCCAGTTCAAACAAGAGCGAAAGCTTTGCCACAATACTGAAATGTGTAAAGTTCGCGCTCACGGTGAGTATTGTTTGAACGAAGACATTAAGGAGGCAATGGCTGATTTTGCATGGATCGAAGCAATGCAGGATGAACTTCATCAGTTTGACAGACTAAAGTCTGGGAACTCGTTGACAAACCATTGGCAAGATGTTATTAAGCTAAAGTGTTTATGGAAGAACAAGGAGGATGAAAGAACAGATTGTAATTCGCAACAAAGCGCGACTTGTAGCTTAAGGTATGCTTCAGAAGAAGGGTTTGATTTTGAAGAATCATTTGGCACCAGTTGCTCGCTTGGAAGTAGTTCGATTTTCGTTGCCCACAGCAGCACACAAGTCCCTTTTCCAATCTATCAATTGACGTAAAAAACGCATTCCTTAATGCCACTAAGGATGGAGGTATAATGTTGCCAGCCAGAAGGTTCGTTTGATCCAGAATCATCCAGAAAAAGTCTACATACTGAGGAATAGCTTGTATGGATTAAACAAGCTCCCCCAAAGCCTGGTACGATGAACTAACAAACTTCCTGATTGTCCAAAGGCTTTTCTAACGTACAATGGACCCTAACTTTATTCAAGATAAAATACGTGGATATATTCTACTTGTGAAGATTTACGTTTGATGACATAATTATATGGTCTTACAACCCCTAAATATCAAAAGATTTGAAAAGTTAATGCACATTAGATTTGAAATGTCTTTAATGGGAGGAGATGGAATTCTTTTAGGACTACAGATCCACCAGTCCCCAAAAGGTATTTTTATCAATCAGGCCAAGTACGCTTTAGAAATTCTGAAAAAGCATAATATGGATAATTGTCACTCCATTGGTACACCATTGGCTACAAAACCCAAACCAGATGTAAATTTGAGTGGAGAACCCGTAGACCAATCTGATTACCGTAGTAAAATTGGATCACTCATGTACTTGACATCTAGTAGACCAGACTTAGTGAAAGCAGTATGCTATTATGCACGTTATCAAGCATGACCAACACAAAAGCACCTCAAGGAGGTTAAAAGAATCTTTGAATACCTAAAGGGTACCATTAACAAGGGACTCTGGTATCCAAAGGATTCTGGCTTTGAACTAACAGCATTTTCAGATGCTGATCATGCCGGATGCATTGATACTCGCAAAAGCACTTCTAGAGGGATATAGTTCCTTGGTGATAAGCTAGTAAGTTAGATGTCAAAGAAACAAAACTACACTGCAATGTCTTCAGCAGAGGCAGAGTACGTGGCGTTATCTGTAAGTTGTGCTCAAGTAATGTGGGTAAGGATACAACTTCAAGATTATGGCTTCAACTACAACAAAATACTGTTGTACTGCGACTCACTGTCAGCCATAGCAATATCATGCAACCCCGTACAACATTCGCGAACAAAGCACATCCATAATCGGTATCACTTCATAAAGGAACAGGTTGAAAATGGTATAATTGAATTATATTTTGTCAGAACTGAATACCAATTAGCTGATTAATTTATGAAAGCCCTTCCTGAGGATCGGTTTTTGTATCTTGTCAGAAGGATTGGTATGAGATGTTTGACTCCAGCAGAACTGGAGGTTCTGACAAACATAACTGCTTGATATTATCATCAAACATCATCTTGTAAATAAATAAATAAATAAATAAAAAAATAATTAAAAAAATGGCTTATGTACATTTCTGTGCATAACCCGGGCCTCATCGTAAAGGAAAATACACGTCTCAGTGCATTTTTCCTTAGCAACGAAAAGAGAAGTCTTTTCGGTATTGAGCTACTCTAACAAAACATTCAAAGTTTTGAGCTCATGACAATGGCTTGCAGTTATTTCTGACTGCAACCCGCTTTTCAATCTGAGGAACGCATGTCGTCGAAAAGACAGTTGTTCCTGACAACGGGTAATTAATTTTTCCCGGGCATGGATTATTTCATATCCATGCATCATAAGAATAAGTGTACGTTTCAGTGCATTTATTTGTCAAAATAAGAGAAATCTTATTTCAATTGGGAAAAAGTTGTCTTCACAATGAATCAATATTTTCAGTAATCACGAAAAGATTTTCAACGATAATTCGACCTCTCAAACAATGACTACAGCTCTTTAAATAGAAAACGGGTCATTATTTGAGGGGGAGAAAGTGTCAAATAATCTTTCAAACGGTCTTTCAAAATAAGTCAAGGATTAAACAGTTGAAGTTTTTGATAATGACAGATAACAATTTAAAGGGAGTTAATTCATATTAACTACATGTGCCTTAGATGTCATTTGCTTCAAACTTTAGGGACTTATTTGCAATTGAAGACTTAGTGAATTCAGGCTTTAAACTACATACGACTAATATTGCCAACGCGTCAAAGTTTGTAAAAAGACTTAGGAATGTTTGGAAATTCTTTCGTAGTTTAAAAAGCCTTGAAACTGATTCTCACGGGATAGATTTAAGTTTATTAATTCTGCGAACACGATCTCAAGCATGTGTGCATATAAGATTTTTCTGATTCTGAGGTATCGAAAACATCAAGGGGAAGGAGTAAATACACTGAAAGGTACAACAACTACACGTGATAGAATCCATAGCCTTATTTAATTGTAGGCCATTCCGGGAAGACAAATGTCTTATCCGCAGAGAAAATCAGTGTTTTATCGTGTTACTTTCCGGTGCGCTATTCCAACCACATAGGAGAAGAGATATCTTGTCATTTATGGTATGCATCAGTTGAGATACCAGGGAAATGTGTTGTCAGAAGATTGATTAGAGCGTGAGAAGATTGGTTACTGATTCAATTAATGCTTCCTTTAACAGTCAATCACCAAGCACCGGGTCAATACATATGCTGTCAGAATCACAAGTTGATTGCTGACATTGAAAACGACATCATGGACCCAGTGATGCAATGCACAACCCTTCTCAGCCATTCGGGGTTTCTCTCAACAAAAACTTGTCTCATTTGTCACGGAGATACACACGTTATCTATTGACATCTCACTCCGAGATTGTTGATATTGAATAGGTGGCAATATGCTCCAGCCTCCGAGTACTAAAACCAAAATGCACTAATCGAGTCTAGAGCCAAGAGATCAATAAAAATCTCGTTAGGACACATTCCATTTCAAACACTTGTTGAACATCATCAAGTTCACAAGCTGTTATCAAGAGTCCTACGCAATATCATTGTGATATTTGCCAGAACATCCGAGTGATACTAATGTATTCACAATGAAGATGGAAATCCTGCTTGAGCCAGCATCAAACAAGCTCTTGGTAGGTGACTTGCGAGATTCTATATGAATCAAACTTGTGACAACTGGATATCGATTTGGTCCAGTAAATGAATTGACGGTTGATGAATTTTGATAAAAACATGACACTCTCGATGTGTTACAAAAACACTTTAACGAGTGACACGTCGATTGATTTTCAAATCAATTTTCTCGTTTATCACTAACGTAAACCTGCAGGTCAAACGGTGGTAACGGCAACCTCAATCCCATTCAAATGCTCAATCTACGAAGACATACTATCTAGAAAGCTCAAGATTTAAAGACAAAGACTTCCGCAAACTCTGATTTGAAGCTTTCAAGATAATGCAAAAGTATGAGCATATTGGTCAAAGACACAAGATCGCAAGATGGCTTAGCCGATCACAAAGCATGAAGGAACAAGATTACAACGAAGACAAAGACCAAGAACACTCGAGATTAAAAGACAAAAGCAATCTCATTGATCTCATGAAGGATGTCAATCAATTAATCACTTCAGGGGAGAATGTTAGCCTCAAATTTTATTGAGCTCAATAAGGAAGTCTCGTTCCCGTGGTGTTCAAGACCCACTTCGGGTGAGATTGTTAGCCTCAATTTATTGAGTCGAACAAGGAAGCTCGGTCACTCTACGATTGAGCTTCGTCTTTATAGTTAATGTTGTAAAAGCATAATAATCGTGAATCGGGACTCGTTAGGAATTAATCTAATATTGTAATATGTGATTCTGTTTTAATCCCAAGCAAAACCCGATCCGGGTCCTAGTTAAAAATATCCCACTCGTCACATTAAATGCTATAGGGATATATATATATATAGATATTTTCCTTTAGAAAATATCTATCTCACATATCTATCTCATTTCTCTCTCCTCTATCTCTCTCTAAACAATCTCTCTTTTCTAGTGTTCTTGATTGAATCCAGTGTTGTGTTATGAAGTGTTAATCGGGATCTACAATATATCTAGTTTGTCACAAACATTATTTAAAGTTTACTGCTATTTTTTTGTTGAAAATTTATCCACGTGAATTTAAAATGTGTGACAACTGAAAATTTAAGGTTCAAAAGCATTAAGTTCACGATATACATTTAAAAGTGACAAATATATGTCGCACACAAGTGTGACCAAATGTCATATATGGTCACACTAAACCAAATGTCATATATGTCATATAGTTAATTTTATAAGGTTTCTCCAAAATTTAATCTCCCCCAAGTCATTTTCATCCTTGCCGCTTTAACTTTTTCCCCGAAAGTCAAAAATCACATTTTGAGATCCTCCATCTTTTAATGCCCCTCAACCCATTCATTGAGTTGAGCACTAATCTTTTTCCCCAAAAATAAAAATTTCATATCATCACTAACTACAAAACATCACCAAATACACACCAACTTCTGGTGTAGTTGTCCTATCTTCGCAACCCACAAGTCTTCGAACACATCTTTGCTAACCAAAACAACGCCATTCTCCACCACTGCTCCGGATCAATCAAGGCTATAATCTAGAAATCAGGTACTATGATATGTTATATGTTATTTTTTAGAAACTAATTTAAGGTGTTCATGGGTCAATTACTTATATTGTTGATTTCGAGTTTAGAGTTTATGTGAACACGAATCTATAAACCTGTAACATAATTTTACAATAATTATTGCTCATTATATATTGATTTTCTTTAGTTATATACTCTATCTATGCTCATTTGGCTATGTCTGTTTCTATATGTTTTGTCAGGTGGTGTTTTTATATGTTTTGTCAGGTGTCTGTTTCTAAATGTAAGGTATTTAGTGATATTACAGGTCTTGGAAAATGCAAGTCCTAGAAAAGATGAAATCAACAAAGATAAATCAAAGTGTGGTAGATCGTTTCGATTGTTTGTGGTGCGGAGCACCATCAGGTATGTCAAACAAAAGTGGGGTGAGTTTGACTAATAAAAATCAATGCTAGCTAAAGTAGTTTTTTGCTACAGATTGCAGTACCAACAAGAACTGATGTTCCTGAATGTATATTTTCATAATATTGTATCTCTTAATTGCCTTTTTGCTCAAATATATGTGTGCGTACATCACGTTTTAGCTCTTATTTAGTTATGTGTCTTTTGCAGATCAAAAGCTCACGAGTCAAGTTCATGAAATTGTAGGACGGATAAATGGAAGATTTGGGACATTGACAACTGTTCCAATTCACCATCTGGTTAGTCTTTTAATTTCTAAATTTAATATTTTAGACTTGTGGGCAAAATGAGAATTTAGTGTTGCGATATGATAGGTGAGATGTTTATCGAGTTCTAAAAACCATCTTGTGATGTTTGCAGGACCGCTCACTTGATTTTCTTGCTTTATGTGCATTGTATGCAGTCACTGGTACTGATCCTTTACCTCTATAGTTCCTACTTAAATTTTTTAGTATTTGACTTGGAACATGTCTTGACGTAAGTGTAGTAACCGACTTGTTAATCCTTGGAGCATAACGGAAGTTGCAGCTTCAATAGGCCAAGCTTTAACTATGTCAGCTGAAGAAAGGGAGAAACGTCATCTGCATAATTTCTTACATGTCACAACTCACACTGCTCAAAATTGGGCAGAAACTTTCGTAAGGTATATTTGAAATTTTAATTTCTTAAAGGAATTCAATGCGAAAATAAAAAAAAATCACGTGCGTGACAACAATATTTATAGTTGAAAAATGATTAAATGTTTTTGAATTTGTTTTAGAGGAATTGAATGATACTGTAGTTGAAGCACAACAAAGGACTAGACAAGTTCCATCGCCACTTCCAGTTGAAGAGGCTATTGAGCGTTATTTGCAGTCTAGTAACCGACTGTTTATACCGGCAAGTTGACTATTGTGTAATTTTGACATTCGATTTATAATATTTTCATACATAAAATAAAATAAAAACAACAGGGATTCAATGCTACTTTAACTAAACCAGTTGAAATTATGTAATGTAATTATGTATGTATGTCTATGAAGATCTAATTAAAACTTGGGGTTTAGTTTGTATGGAATTTAAGTATTATTTTATGTAGAATCACCTTTTAAATGATGCGTTTTCGTAGCGACTATGTCATAATGTTTGTTCGTAAAAAAATGAAGTTCTATTTCTATAGCACCATAAAGCGCTGATTACTTATCATTGGGCATTAAGCCGTCAAGAATGTTTTTTTTGCCTGTTATCCTATTACTTTGAGGCCATGCTGTTAGTAGTAAATCACAAGTGAAACTATTATTCTTTTAGAATTTGAAAAACTTATATATCATCTATAAAAAAATTTAAGACTCATTTTCTGTTATTATGGAAGGCTAATATATTTATTCTAATATATTTACTCGGGTTTCTTCTAGAGAGAATCTGAATCCCAGTTGAAATATGCAAAGATGCAAGGAAATGACGAGGAGGATGAATTAGAGGAAGAAGAAGACGAGGAAGAGCACAGGGATACGTTATGTGGAACATGTGGAGAAACTACCCTTCAGATGAATTCTGGATCTGCTGTGATATATGCGAGAGGTGGTTCCATGGGAAGTGCGTGAAGATTACTCCTGCAAGGGCTGATCAAACAGTACAAATGTCCTTCATATAGCAGCAACAAGAGAGCACGTCCATGATCTTTAAGGCTGCTATTGTAAGTGGTTCCTGCCTAACTACTAGATCTGTTTGGTGGCTATTTAATTGAGTCTGTATCTTTACATGCATGTATAACACTGCTATGTTCTAAACTTTCTGTAAGATAAAATAATTCCTAAGCTAACTTACAGACATATATCGGATGATGTTGGTTTTAAGCCTACTAAAATATATATGTAATTACCTTACTTTATAGCCGGCTATTGGTAGTTAAGCTCACCTTTTTCATAATTGCAGCTTAGTTTATAATATCTTCTTTTTTCTAGGAAGTTTCATCGTGCTATTGCTGAGCTGACTTTTGAGGGGATTTTTGTGGAGTGCATGATTTGGGAGGAATCTGTTGTTGTTACTGCATCAGTTAATGCTGTTGAGATGATTAATCCATTAAACGAGCATGCCATTATACTTGTTAAAAAGGTTAGTTCTCATGTGCATCTCATTCTTTTTTGTTCTTGATAATTATATGTATTCTCCTTTTTCTTTCAGGTTGAATCTGAGGAGCATTTTCATGAAGTGAGGAAACCTTCTCTGAATATCCACACGTATATTCCAAAAGCGAATAGTGAGGGTGAATTGCATGTGAAGGTATTGTTCTTGCATAATTCTAATTACAACAGTAAATTGTCAGAACCACAAGCGGTTCATTTAGTAGCTGAAGTGTAATTATGTCTCAGATTTTGTTAACATATGAGAATCCAATGTAGCTGAAGCGGTTCAATTTTGACTTCCCTAATCTCTTTAGGGCCTATAAACTGAATCAATATCTGCTTGAAATTTGATTTCAGCTATGTATTTTTGATTTTTTTTTTCTTTAGTTTTTTGCATATACATATTTGTCAATCTGGGCCGAGAACGATGTGGGATATTAGTTTGATAAATGTAAAGATAAATATTTTTCCTGGGATAATGGATGTCAGAGATGCATAGATTGGTATTTTTTTTACATGTACATCTGAAGACTTTAGTATGATTTTAGTCTTTCTATCCTGATATGATTTCAATTCTTTTCTTAACATCTTATTTCCGGATTAATTGCATCATAATCTTTTAATTTTAGCTCAGTTAGAGTTTTCTTTTCTTTCTAACTTGTGTTCATAATAAGAGTATTAACTTTGTAATCAAATGATCAGGTACTTGGATTAACTGCTGTTACCTCAAGGTTTTAGGATCACATAACTGATATTTTTGTCAATATGCAGATAAACTTATTTGGGCCTATCTATCCTTACACATTTCTGATTCTGCCTTTGAAAATTAGTAATGCTCCTTGAAAACTAGTGTTGCCTTTGAAAATTAGTACTGCTCGCTGCCAATACAACATTAGTACTGCTCCTTGAAAATTAGTGCTGCCTTTGAAAATTAGTGTTGCCTTTGTACTGCTCCTTGAAAATTAGTGCTGCCTTTGAAAATTAGTATTGCTCGCGGCCAATACAACATTAGTACTGCTGCCTTTCGTGATATATAGGCCTTTCATCATACCATATGTGATATAACACATGTATATCTGTGTATGAAATTCTTGGTTGATATCTTTATCGTCCGCTATTGCAGGCCCCCTCATCATGATTTCCGCTTTTACATGGACATTCTTCAGAAATCGACTTGGTACACAGATTTATAACAACTTTTTCACAATAAAATATCTTGCTCAAATCCTGGATTACCATTATGATTAAGGACATTCATCTTCTTATACATAATATCTGGTGCAATTTATCCCACTAGACAATAACTTCGCATAAAGATTATTTTAAGTTTAGTATTTTATGATGCTTAATCATCCGGTTCATGTTTGTTTTTGCTGTTGCAGCTATATTTTGGACTCTTGGTACGTTGGGTAAGATCTTTTAAATTATGGATGAGATGAACAGCAAAGCCGAACTTCAATAACAAATCACATGACACGTTCCCCCCCAGATACTATGGTAAGTGTATCAAGTAAAAATTAATGATGCATTATATCTCTTATTATTTGATTAGCAAGTTTCTCTATTGAAAACACATGCATACTGATTACATTTTGTGAGTGTAGCTCACATGGTAGAGCGCTCGCATTGCATGTGAGAGGCACGGGGTTTGATTCCCCGCACTTCCATATTATAAAATTACATGTTGGCCATTGGAAAACGTTAGTCCACACAAAATACAATATTTACTTGAGTTACAAAGCATATGGTCACACTTATTACGCTTTTGCCACTTTTTGGTTACTTGATATGTGACAAAATCCCCCAACCAAATCATGGCTTGTGTGACTAATATAGCAAAGGCCACACAAACATAAAGATCATGTGGCCATTGGATGAACATTAGTCACACAAAATACACATTTCTTCAATTTAAACACCATATGGTCACACTTATTAACACTTTTGGTCACTTATGTTAGTGGTTCTTTGTTAATACTGCTATTGGTTCTTTGTTAATACTGCTTATATATATATGTTAATATTGTTCGAGTATATTAGTGTTGTTAAAGAAGTTTGTGCTATTGTAGTACCTTCGATTGTTATTTTTAAAGTATGCGTGTTTGTGTAGTACATTGTGTTGTAGTTGTAGGCATGGTGATGGTGATCGTTGATAGTTGTGTAGGATGACGAGCTCCGCTGACAGAAGAGATAGCTTGGCATCTTTTTTAAGATACCTTCGATTGTTATTTTTAAGGTATGCGTGTTTGTGTAGCACCTTGACTGCAATTGCCAAATGGGAGTGTAGCTCATATGGTAGAGCGCTCGCATTGCATGCGAGAGGCACGGGGTTCAATTCCCCGCACTTCCTTATTTTTTCGTTGTGTAACTAAATATTACAAAACGCCACACAAACATAAAATTCATGTAACCATTGGATGAACAATAGTCACACAAAATACACATTTCTTCACTTTAAACAGCTTATGATCACACTTATTAACCCTTTTGGTCACTTTATGCTTAGTTGTATGTGACTAAATACCCAAAAAAACACGCTTTGTGTGGCTAAATATTACAAAAGGTCACACAAACCTCAAATTCATGTAGCCATTGGATGATCAATAGTCACACAAAATACACATTTCTTTAATTTAAACACCATATGGTCACACTTATTAACACTTTTGGTCACTTTATGCCTAGTTGTATGTGACTAAATACCCAAAACAAACATGCTTTGTATGGTTAAATATTACAAAAGGTCACACAAACATAAAATTCATGCGGCCATTGGATGAACAATAGTCACACAAAATACACATTTCTTCACTTTAAACACCATATGGTCACACATATTAACACTTTTGGCCACTCTATGTTTAATTGTATGTGATTAAACATACAAAAAAACATGCTTTGTTGGTTGTACATTGTTTACGGTCACTAAATTGTACCTATTTAGTCACACAAAAAATGTGGATAAGGACACTAAAGCTTTCTTATGTGTGACTAACTTGAATTCGTAACCGTAGGTGACCTAAGGTCACGCGACCTTTTGTCGCACACGAAACTTTTCGCGTGTGTGACTATATGTATATAGTCACACATTTTTGGTGTGACCAATACCACTTTTTGTACTAGTGTTCCGCTTCAAATAATATGAACATGATTCAAATAACCTAACTTAGGTATCAATCAATTAAAATCCAGGAATACTACAAGCACACTTCTCATATCCAT
>BQNB010162874.1:0-14507 GCA_026074375.1 Tanacetum coccineum | reverse complement strand
TTTTTATAAAAACAAAATATAAAAACTTCAAAACCAAATAAAAAAATTAAAAAATGGAAAAATATAAAAAGAGGTAATAATGGCATGTCTTATGAAAATAGATAACATTTACGGTCTTAAAAATGTCATTCAATAATGATACGAGGCTGTAAATAAAGTTCGAGCAGAAGTTCAAATGTTTTCAAAACATGCCAAATGGCTTGCTATTATTTCAGATAGCAACCCGGTCTTCATCTTAAAGGAAAGTATTTCAAAAAGAAAACTTGACCTCATAACGGGAATTTATTCTCGGGCATGGTCTACTTTATGACCATGCAAAGGCTTGTGATTACTTTGCATCACAACTCGTGCTTCTAATATTCTATGAGTGTACGTGTCAGTGCGCTTATGTGTGCCTTACATGTTATTTGTTTATGTCTTGAGTGAGAATATGTGCAAATTTAAGTTGTTAGGTATATTAGTTAAAACTATAAGGGACTAAATGTGCCATTGTGATAACTTTGTTATGCCTAAGTAAACTTCTATCTTAAAAGGGTTAAGTCCTTAAAGTTTAGGGGTTGAATGTGTTAAAAACATAAAATGTTTTAAAACACCCCACCCACCATCGCTGTTTCACACACACACACCTATTTTCTTAAAAACCCTCCACCGATCGCCAACCCTTCATCCTTGATTTCTAGACATTTTTGTGCTTAAGGTATAATTCAAATAATGTTCTTCTCACCACAATGAGCTCAAATCTCGAACGAATTACTTTTTCATAAGGATTTAATTTCGAAAAACCTAATAATCGAATTAGGGTTCTTCAAATTCAAAACTGAATAAAAATGTAAATTCGTTGAGGGGTTTTGTTCATTTTTGGGTGATTATGACTTGCTTGTAACAGTTTTTAATATAGTAATCATATGCGTCTGTTTTGATTAAATCTTTATGCCGAATTGCGCGTTCTTGAAGTTTTTGGCTGAAATACTTGTGGGCTTTGCTATGAATAAATGCTACATGTGTATATGAGTGTGTGTATGAGTTATAATCCTGATATGAGGTGTTTGATGGTTGGGAACTCGTAAATTTTTGAAATGTTTGTTTGTTTGTCAAAATTGTGATGTATCTGTGTTTAACTGGTGACAACACATTTTTATTGACCTTATGATACTAAATACGTGAAGTTTGAGAAGTAAAAGACACATGACATACACGAATTAAAAACTCAAATTTTAGAACCCTTCGAATTTGCAGTTCTAGGTGTATACGAATTGGCAGTGATAGTAATACACGAATTCGCAGGAGATAAGTGCTTTCCGAATTGGGAGTGATAGTAATACACAAACTTGCAGGAGATTAGTGCTTTTCGAATTGGCAGTAATAGTAATACACGAATTCGCAGGGGATCCTTTGGTCTCTGAATTGGCAGAAATCTTTAGAGTTTGAATTCGCAATCACCCTTCACAGTTCGAATTTGCAACTATATTAAGCATCTGAATTTTCAATAACATTTAGAGTCCGAATTTGCAGTTTTCACTTTAAAACCAGACTCAATCATACTTAATAGATTCAAAAGGCTAATTATAATAAACACGTAGATTCTAACCAAAAGGTGACTTCAAACTTGTGTTAGGTAGCAAATTTAAAATTGATTATCTTTGAAATCTAATCAAGTTAAAATTGGATTAATTCAACTAAGCCAATTTAAGTTCACCCTTTCAACGGTTATCTTTCTAAATGTGTTACATGCATTAAGTGCCAATTCAGGGTCTCTATATATGGTGTCTATATAAACTTGGTTATACATAAACTGTATCGACTCTTTCTTAGCAGAATCATGAGTATGACTAAAGAACAACAACAAGCTTTGGACGATGCTCTTGTTCCAAGGGAACAACGTCTTACGATTGGAAGTTGCAACTACAGATTGAGCACAACATTCAAGCCTAAGGAACCTACCTTTCAAGTCGCTCTGGATGTTCTCTCTCTCACTCCTTTTTATCCAGCCTTCTTGATCACTGCAAGTGTCCCTACCGTCTACATGCAGGAATTCTGGGCTACAGTTACCTATCAAAAGCATCACATCAGATTCAAGATGAACAAGAAGAGCTATTCCTTTGATTTGGATTCTTTTAGGCATGCTTTTGATGTGTCCAAAACTTCCTGGACAGGAGTTTGTAGATCCTCCGTTTGAAGAGGATATACTTACTTTCATGAGAGAACTTGGCTACTCTGGCAACATCAAATTACTCTCTGATGTCAAAGTTGATACGTTACCTCAACCTTGGAGAACATTTGGAACCATCATCAACAAGTGTCTCAGTGGTAAAGTAACCGGAATTGACACACTTCGTCTTTCTAGGGCTCAGATACTTTGGGGATTGTATCACCAGAAGAAAGTTGACTATGTCTACCTTCTATGGGAAGACCTAGTTTTTCAAATCGAAAACAAGGAGTCAAGAAAGAACAAATACATGTTCTACCCAAGATTCACCAAAGTTATCATCAATCACTTCATGTCACAAGATCAATCCATTCCAAGAAGAAACAAGGTAGACTGGCACATGGAAAATGATGATCCTATTCTCACAACTATGAGATTCATCCCTCAACATGAAGTTGTTCAAAGATATGGTGCCATTCTTCCAGACTATCTAACCAATCCAGCAATGAAAGAATCTGAAGCGTACAAGACTTACCATGATCTTGCTACTGGAAAGGTGCAACCAAAACCAAAATATGTACGTCGATCTTCCAGGACAAAGTCTGATGAAGCACCCAAGCCTTCCTCCGGTAAAAGAGTCAAAACAACGGCTAAGGTAGCAAAGTCTGGAAAGAAAAGGCAACCAGCTCTTGGATTGGAAACTCTCTCAGACATAGCATTGACTGAGGCTGAACAAATGAAACTGGCCATTGAAAGAAGCAAAACACAACTTCACATCTCTCAACCCAGCGGTTCTGGTGCACATGAAGGAACTGGTGTTACACCAGGGGTTCCCGATGTACCGACTTATGAATCTGATGATGAGCAAATCTCTTGGAAGTCAAGTGAAGAAGAAGATGATGATGAAGAGAATGTGAGTGAACACGAAGATGACGATGATGATGAACTAACTGAATCTGACAATGATGGTGATGACTTCGTTCATCCTAAGTTTTTAACTCGTGATGATGAAGCAAAGCAAGATGAAGAAGTAACTGAAGAAGATAGCTTTGATCCAAGGGTTCAAACACCTTCTCATGTTGAATCCACTAATAATGAAGACAGTGATGATGTAATTCAAGATGCAAATGTTAAGGGAGATATGATAAATGAAGAAGAGACAAATGAAGAGGTCGAAGCGAATGTGCTATACCGGGATGTGAACGTTAATCTGGAGGAAAGAGATACTGTGATGACAGATGCTCTACTGCCTAATGTTCAAGCAACTCAGGAAACAGAAGATACTCATGTGATACTCACCGCTCCGATCAATCCTGAAGGTCAACAGCAGAGTTCTTCTGTGTCATCTGGATTTGTTTCTAACATACTCAACCCCAGACCAGATATAGGTATTGACTCAATATTTAATCTTAACACTGAGGCAACTTCACTTGTAGATGTTCTGGTAACCACTATTGCTGAGCCACCTCTTGTGTTTGCAACAACTCTTCCTCTACCACCCACTCCTCTCATTACACATATGCAACAAACACCGGTTCCCACACCAATAATTGTTCCAAGCTCCTCCCTGCAAGATCTTCCCAACTTTGGCTCTTTATTCGGGTTTGACCATAGACTTAAAACTCTAGAAACCGAATTCTCTAAGTTCAAGCAAACAAACCAATTTGTTGAAACATTTTCTTCCATTCCTGGCATTGTTGATGCGTACCTTGCCAACAAGATGCATGAAGCCGTCAAAACTGCTGTTTAGTTACAATTCGAAAGACTCAGAGATGAAGCTCTAGCTGAAAATGAAGCTTCCTCAATTCACTTGATGACAACATAAAGAAAATAATCAAGGACCAAGTCAAACAACAAGTTAAGGCAAAAGTCTCTAAGATTTTGCCAAAAATTGAGAAGACATTAAACGAACAACTCGAAGCTGAGGTTATGACTCATTCATCCACTAAATCTAAGACATCTCTTGCTATAGCTGCCAACCTATCTGAATTAGAGCTGAAGAAGATTCTCATTGAAAAGATGGAGAGCAATAAGTCAATCCACAGATCTAATGAACAAAAGAATCTCTACAAGGCATTGGTTAAAGCTTACGAAAGTGACAAGCTCATTCTTGACACTTATGGTGATACTGTCTCGTTTAAAAGACGCAGAGATGATGAGGATAAAGATGAAGAACCCTCTGTTGGATCAAACCGGGGGTCCAAAAGAAGACAAGCTGGAAAAGAACCAGAGTCAATCAGTGCTCCAAAGGAAAAGACATCCAAGACAACTGGCAAGTCAACTGATGGGTCCAAATCTCAACACAAGTCTGCTGGCAAGTCTGCTCATACAGAGGAGCCAATGCACACCGACAAGGATTTAGAAGAACCTGCACATCATGAGTTTGATATAAGAGCTACTGAAGAACAATCTGATGAAGAGACATATTAGCATCCTTATTGGTTTCAAAAACCAGCAAAAATCCCTACTCCCGATCATGATTGGAACAAGACTTTACCTGCTGTTCATTGACCAGTTCAACCTTGGTTAAGCAATCTGGCTTGGGAAGAAGGTCCTCGTGAATCATTTTATGAGCTAATGGATACTCCTCTGGACTTCTCAGCATTTATGATGAATTGACTCAAAATTGACACTTTAACACCTGAATTATTAGCCGGTCTAACATTTGAGCTGATAAAAGGTACATGCAAGAGCTTGGTTGAGTTAGAATACTTCTTTGAAGAAATCTACAAGGCAACCACAGATCAACTAGATTGGCACAACCCTGAAGGTCAGTAATATCCTCATGATTTGCGAAAGCCACTACCATTGATACCTAACTCTCGCGGTCGTCAAGTCATTCTATTTGATCACTTCATCAACAACGACCTTGCGTATCTATCTGGTGATGTCTCTAGCCGTACTTATGCAACTTTCGTCACAAAGACCAAGGCTGTAGATTATGGTCATATCAAATGGATTGAAGATTTGGTCCCTAACACAATCTAGAGTGAAGTGCTGTTCAACTATGACAAGCATGCACTATGGGGAATCTCTCATTGGGGACGCAAACGTTAACAATTCTATGGATTTGCTGCTAACAGGGAATCTGCTCGTGATGTCTACTCCAAACGAAGAATCATTGCTGTCACAAAGCTTTAAATTGTCGAATGGCACGGCTACAAATATTTGGATTGGATCACCGTTCGTAGAGATGATGACAAGCTATATACATTTAAGGAAGGAGACTTCAAACGGCTTCGCCTTTAAGATATCGAAGTCATGCTGATTCTTCTTGTTCAAGGCAAGCTGACAAATCTCAATGTTGAAGATCGTCTCGCTTTTGGTGTCTCTCTGAGAATGTTTACAAGGAGTATCGTCATCCAAAGGCGTGTTGAAGATCTTCAGTTAGGTGTCGAAAGTTACCAAAAGAAGCTCAACATCACAAAGCCAGATATGTACAGATCTAATCTCAAACGCAAGGATGCCTATACAGCATATTCTAATCCCAGAGGCTTCATCTATCAGAATAAAGACAAGAAGAACAAGTTGATTCGTATTGATAAACTCCACAAGTTTAGTGATGATACACTCGATGATGTTCGAACTGCTCTTAATGATCGTCTAAAAGGGATTAGGATAGAATATCTACCAAAGACAATATGGAGACAGAGTGATAGGGAACGAGCAAAAGCTATGATCCAGGCGATCGACAAACAACTCAAGTCAAGGAGGATAATGAGAAGTTTGGAAAAATTTGTTGGTGGGAGACCGTATGAGGGTGACTTGCGACTACTGCAAAGGACCATATGATGTCCTCATCATAATCAGGTCAAACCTTGTACATAATAATTAACTTGTGAAATTTGTATATATGTAGTGTAGTTATTAAGGTGACATTAAGGAGTGCTCGAGTACAAAATTTTCAAGAATTTCTAAGTAAATTTAAAAAAATTCAAATTATTGTACTCAACACTGTCTTATAAACCCTCAAAAATTGAGGGGAGCATCAAAATGTTCCTGTTCGATATTATGTAACATTTTGTCCCTGTACGTTTAATCAATGATATCAAAAATATCAAGGGATTAACATTTTGGATAAGGGGAGAAAATGTGATTAAACTGAACCTAATTTGTATTGAAATGTGATCATATAAAATGGAATCAATGCACTCCACACTTAGCATGTACTACGATTACGATGTACATGTTAAGGGGGAGCTTTTAGTGATAATGAAAAACTCTCAAAGTGTAAATCTTTTGATATTTATATCAAACACTTTGATTGAAATTTTTCAATGATTTTGGAAGGATTGTGATGAAATACCTAAAAGACCGACCATGTACTAAAATTTATGGAGTTATAAGGCGGTTAGGCTTAGGTACTCAAATCCTATGATTCAGCTAGAACCGGAGGGATCTACCCAGGTTTATCCACTAGTTAGTGTATAAGTCCTTAGGTATGATACAAAAGGAGAAAAAGTAAGAATCGGGAAAAGTGCCGACTGAGATGGAGCTAGCACTGGAATAACCCCAACAAGGTGTTAGTTATGAAGTCTCGGTAAGCACTGAAGGGGTTGAAGAATGAAAAAGAAATGTAATGATAAAGGGTGAAAAGAAAGAAGCCCTCCATACACTTAGGCAGAAACCGGATCAATACATAAACTGTTAGAAACACTAAGGTGTAGTCTGACATTAAAGACAGTCATGGACCCAGTGACGCTAAGCACAACCCTCCCTAGCCACTCAAGGTCTCTTAACAGATTCTTATTTCATTTCTCATAGAGATTACACGCATTTCTATTGACTTTCTCACTCCGAGTTAGTTGATATTGAAAAGGTGGCAGTCCGCTCCATCCTCCGATCACTAAAATCAAAGTGCACTATTGAGTCTAGAGCCAAAAGAGATCATCCATAAATCTCATTAGGACACTTGTCAAATTATGCTTGCTATCTCACACAATGTGAATAAAGAGAAATATATAAAGGGTCCTGCGCATTATCCTTTGATTTTGCCAGAACATTCGAGTGATATCATTTACAATGAAGATGGAAATCCTGCTTAAGCCAACATCAAACAAGCTCATGGTAGGTGACTTGTGCGATTCTATACGAATCAAACTTATGACAACTGGAAAGAAACGATGGTGCGATTCCATAAGAATCAAACTTGTTCCAGGTTATGAATTGATGATTGATAATGAATTTTGAAATGATTAACACTCTCGATGTGTCACAAAACCACTTTAGCAAGTGACACGTCGATTGATTTTCAAATCGGTTTTTCTATTCAATCGGTAAGACTTCGTCTTGCTGGTTCACTCATACCGTGTTGTCTGCTTTGAGACGCTCCGGTAATGAGAACGGCTAGTGCAGCTGCAAAACCCTGTCAAGGAGATTCTTTGGAATTATATCTGATCACAGGTAGTATTTATACTGATCAACGGGGAACCGTGGTTGTTACAACCGTATTTGACAAAGTGACAAAGACACTTTCGTCCATATCTATTGATTATCACTAACCTAAACATGTAGGTACTCTCGACGATTGGTGCAGCTGATTCCCGACGAGTCATGATTCATAGCCACATGCTCATACCCTACCAACAAATATAAAGACATCATGAAAGCTCAAGTACATGTTTCAAGACTTCCGCTACTCTGATACTGTACGTCTTTCATGAAGTGACGAAGTATTAAAGTCAACGAATTTCAAAGAAGTTTCCGTCACTCTAATACCGAACGTCTTTCTCGAAGTGATGAAGTGTTATAGTTAAAGAATTTCAAGAAAGATGCTACATTAAAGATTTTCAAGTCAACAAATCAAGAAAGGTATGAGCATGTCGGTCCAGAAGTCACAAGTTCACAAGATGGCAAAAGTTACAAGATGGCGAAACGAGATTATGCTTGGTTGATGATCTTAAGGTGTTCAAAGATCACATTCAAGACAAGATAAGGAACAAGCTCAAGACCTAAAGTCTATGATCACTACATCAAATCACAAGTTAATGATTGAAGTTAAAGACTATGAGCACAAGACTAAAGTCGAAGCATAGTATGCTAAGTTTAAATGTTTGTAAATTGGAGTGACCTCCCTTAGGGGGAGATTGATAGAAACAAGAAAAGTCTTGGTCTCTTCCAATATTAACTAGTCAAAGCCCGTAGTTAGTCAATGTTTAGATTATAAGCTAATATGGCCCAAAGGCCCATGGAAAGCCTTACAAGGCCCATGGCCGGCCACCCTTGGACTATAAATATACCTCTCCATACCTTGGAGAGGTGGTTAGTTGGTTGGTTGGTTGTATGTTTCATTTCACTTAATGCATTTCATGTTCTCTACTTTCTCTCACTAGAAATACATCCTTCCTCCCACTTTCTCTCTCTAGTTCTTGGTTCATATATCAAAGATTACTTGTATTTACACTTATCTCTTCTATCTTGTTTACATTTCTCGTTTATTGTTTGTATTGTGATTGTGAGTAGATAGATATATAAGTGGTTCATATTGTTAATTGATCAAACATATACTCGAATCTAATATTTTTAGAAGCAAACTTGGGTTGACCCAAAAAAACTTTTTAACCGAACTAACCAAACAACCCGATACCGAACCGATCAACACACCTACTTCAAAATAATGGCTTGTAATCAAATATCAGATTGCAACCCGTACCTTAAATAAAAGGAATATGTACGCTTCAGTGCGCTTATCCTTAACAACGAAAAGAGAAATCTTTTCGGTTTTGAGCTATTCAATCAAAACATTCAAAGTTTTGTAGCTCAAGTCAATGGCTTTTGTAAACTTCAGTTCGAAACCCGTGTTTTCAAAGAAAAGAAAGTGTCCGTGTCAATGCATTTTTAAAAAAATAAGAGAAATCTTATTTTTATTGGTGAAAGTTGTTGTCTTTCAAATGAATCAGCGTCTTTTAGAAATCACAAAAGATTTAAAAGACAATTCAACCACTCAAACAATGACTACAACTCTTTAAATAGAAAACGGGTTATTATTTGGGGGGGGGAAGTGCTAATAAAACAATCTTTTAAAATAGTCTTTCAAACAAAACAACAGAATCAACGGATAAAGTTTTTGATAAATGACGGATCACAGTTTGAAGGGGAGTTAATTTATTAACTTTAAGAGCTTTAGATTTCATTTGTTTCAAACTTTAGGGTCTTATTTTCAAGTAATGGCTAAGTAGTTTTAGGATTAAAACCACAAGGACCATAGTTGCCATTTCCTTAAGTAATATAAGCCTTTGGAAAAGGTTGTGAATGTAAGTGATAAACCTTTAGAAACCTAGGGACTGAAATTGCCATTTTCGAAACTTATAATAATAACTAGAATGGGGCGGTTAGTTTGGCTTATTTCAAAAACTCTCAAAACCCTCTCACCCTCTCAAATCGCTCGTCCCCCCTCTCTTCAAGATCAAGACTTGTTTTTCTCACAAAAGGTAAAGCTAGAAAAACGTTCCCTATCATCTAAACATACCACGGTTCAAAGGAATTAGCTTGTATCGATTCTAATCACTCAAAAACCCTTATTTTTGAATTAGGGTTAATATGAATCAAAGTGTGTTAGAGTATGATTAACCATATGGATTTTGTTCATTAAGGTATACTTAAGTTAGGGTTAAAATAGTTTTCCTTGAATCGAATCCATTTGTTTGATTTGCTTGATTTTGTAAGTGTTTTTGGGCCGAAAATCATATAAGGTGCATTTGTATTTATGGGTTTGTGTTATGAATGTTTAGGGTTGTCTCCTAATGTATTAGGAACAATTTTTTAATTCTCATGAATATCTAATCCTAGAACTTGAAGGTTTAGAGAAATTTCGAGCAACGATTTGATTTAAAGGGAAGGAAGGGTGTTTGTTTTATGCATAAAGATTTTAAGAGGGCCCTAGAACTATAAGTGTGCGCTCTTGGTTCACTTTTAGTATAGGTTAACATGAAACAAGGTGAAATCATCCCTTAGGTTGCGTTTTCAAGCTTAGAATGTGTTTTAGTTTGTGTTATATGATATATTGTTGTTGTGTATATGTTTGCCTTGATTATGATGAATGTTGAATGTGTTTTGGGTGTCAAATGATTAGAATAAAATGTATGTATCCCAGCGGTTTGTGATTTGATCAGGTTTAACCAGCGGTTTGACCATGCTCACCAGCGATTTGATAAAGTTTGACCAACGGTTTGACCACCTCTGACCAGTGGTTTAAACACTTCTGACTAGCGATTTAACCATAGCTGACCAGCGATTTGACCATAGCTGACCAACGATTTGACCCCATCTAACCAGCGGTTTGATCCCTATTAACCAGCAATTTGACACAACCTTTCCTGCGGTTTAACACAAGTAGTCTCGCAGTTTGACCACAGGTTATCAGCGGTTTGATACAGTTTGACCAAGTCAATAGCAGTGGTTTGGCCCTGTTTGACCAGAGATTTGACCAGTGTGTTCTCGCGGTTTGACAAGTTTGTTCACACAAGTTGACAATTTAAATTGATAATCTTTTGTGTCAAATAATTTCAAATGTCAGGTTAACATTGTTGTTCATAACAATTCAATATTTAAAAACATTAAGTAAAAAAAAGATATATCAAGTTAAAATTGAACCAAAAGTGTAATTTGGACTGTTTGAACACAATTCGGACTGTTTAAATTTACATTGCACTGATTTGACTTAACACGGACTGTTTGACCATGATGTTGACTATGGACCACAATCTTTGACCATTGACCTTTGAATTTGACCATAATTTGACTTTAACAACTTGAATTTAAAACGGATCAAACAATTTGTCACTAAATCAGTCAAATCAATCAAAACACAAAGGATAATCAATCAAATCTGTGCATTAATTGTCATGTGTATGAATGTGGATTGATATTCTTAAGCAGAATCAATGGCTGATCAACAAGAGGATCAACAACAACAACAAAACATACTTGATGCAGAATTAGTTCCAGTTGATGACCAAGTTCGAATTGGAACAAGCAACTACATGATTGCTTTGGAGAAATCACAACATGATGTCATCTACAAAGTTTGTCTGGCTATTCTGAAGCAATATTCCTTTTTCAATGCTTTCATTAGGACCGCTAATGCTCCAGAAATCTACATGCAACAGTTCTGGCACACAATTACTTATGATCTAACTGCCAAGACCTACTTCTTCAAAATAGATTATCAGATCTTTAAAGTGAATGAAGACTTACTCCATGAAGCTTTACAAATAACTCTCAAAGATTCTGATCATCCATTCATAAAACCTCCTTCTGAAAAAGAAATCCTCTCATTCATCAATAAACTTGGTTACTCTGAATCTCTTACAAGAATATCATATATGGCTATCAACAACTTGTACCAACCTTGGAGAACTTTCATGACAATGATCAATAAGTGCTTAACTAGAAAGGCTTTTGGATTTGACAGACCCCGACTGGCTTTGCTACAAGTTCTTTGGGGAATGGTTACAAGGTCAAATGTTGATTATGCTGAATTGATCTGGGAAGACTTTAAGTTTCATATTGGAAACAGGAAAATAAATCCCAAAAATAAGGAGCTGCTACCCTTTCCAAGATTCACAAAGCTCATCATCACACATATACTCTCCCATAACGATCACATCTCTAAGAGACCTCTTTCATACCATCACATCATTAAGCTTGATACACCTCTTGGAAATCTGAAGTTTACAAAAAAGAGAGCTAAAGATTCAATTTTTAGACAATTTCAAATGTGATGCACAGTGATGAAATCAAAAATTCTGATGACTATCTGAACTATTTAGATAAGTCATCTGGAACTAAACCCGTCAAAAGTCGAGGTAAAGGACTGCTTACCAAGCAAGGGGTTGAAGTAGCTGTTGAAAGGGTAAGTATTCCAAGGAAGATACGTTCAAAGACTGTGAATGAAGAAACCGGTCAATCTGAAGAGGTAGCCGATGCGGTAGATTCTGAAGAAACTAAAGAAGAAGAAGAACCTAAGTTAACCAGAAGAAGAAAAACTGGTGTTATTATCGAGAGACAAGCCAACAGAGAATCAGAAGAAGAAAACTTGGATCACTCATCGAAGTTGAAAGGAATTAAAATACTTTATGCTGCTGCACAATTCAAGTTAGATATGAAGAAAGCAAGAAAAGCTAACAAAGATGATATCATTACTCAACAACGTCCCAAAGGCTCAGGTGAAGGATCTGGTGTGACTCCAGAGGTTCCTGATGGGCTAATTCATAGAGACCCAAATTAAGGATCTGGTGTGACTCCAGCGGTTCCCGATGAGCCAAGTAGTAGTTCTAGCAGTTCAAGTTCAGAGTCTGAGGATGAAATTGAAGACATATCCAGTGATGAGGAAAGATCCGAAGCAGATGACACTGAGAAAGCTGATGCAGAGACAACTGAGATAGCAGATGCTGATAAAGTTAATGATGACAAAGTTGATGAAGAAAAGGTTGATGAAGAACAATTCATGGATAAGCAAGATGGTGAAGAACAACCCATGGATGAACAAGCTGAAACTGATCAACCTAAAAAGGTATAAGCTGAAGACAGTGTACCTAAGCCACAAGTGGAGAAGCCAAAAACAACACTGATCAGTTCCAGTCAGACTTTATCTTCTGCTGAATACAGTAATCAGTTCACCATTGATAATCCTGATGTCTCAATAAATGATGTTTTGAAAGAACCTGTTGAAGTAGAAGTTCAATCAATGGTGGAGGTCCCGGTTCTTCAAGAGAAACCAGCCGACTAAAGACCTCCATTAGTTGATACAATTGTGACACTCATTTATGAAACAGCAACACTTTCACCAAAACAACCACCACATACACAACCAAAATGAAGCAAAACAAAACGTATCCTCAAGAAGTCTAAGAAACCTGAAACAAAAGTCGATACTGATGTGTAAGACACAAGACTCACAAGACTTGAGAAGAAGGTTGAAACAATGTCTAAGTTTAATATTCCAGAAGCAATAGACAAGTCCGTTCAAGCTCACCTCAAGAAGAATGTCTTACCAAAAGATGTTCCTGATTTCAGCAAAATCAAACAAGAGAAAGCTGCCAAGCAAAGCATGCCAAAGTACTCCACAACACCATTTGATCAAGATTCTCTCGAGGATATGATCAGAAGGACAAGTTGATAAAACTGATGATGAAATCCAAGGCATACAACAAACATCTAGCTCATATGAAATTATATGATGCTTTGGTGGAGTCACTCCTAATCGATGAAAATGACATGGATAAATAGCTTGAAGATCAGCCTACTAAGAAGAAGAGACGTCGAGATGATCATAATCAAGATCCTTCCGCAGATTCGCAAAAGGAGAAGAAGAGAAAGCAAAAGTATTTTGAATCTTCGAAGAAAGATAAAGATCAAGTTGGCTCCTCAAAGAAAGGTAAATCTCCATCCAAGTCATCCAAAAATGATAAATCTGTGAATGCAAAAGAAACCGTACATGATGCTGAAATGGATGCTGAAGAATCTGTCGAAGAAGATGTGGTTGATGCTGAAGATCCATCTCAAGCCGATGCTAGTGTTCCTAAACATGATAAATCAACTTGGTTCAAAATGGTTGTTGTTGAAAGACCTGAATCTCCTGATCCAGAATGGCACAAGGAACCCATTGTTGATGATGTCCCTGAACAAACTTGGTTTAATGAAATGGTGAATGCTGAGAAAGACCCACTTACGTTTGATGATGTGATGGGTTCGATTATTGACTTCACCAAATTCACCAAGAATTGTCTCAAGAAGGATAAGATCACGAAAGCTGACCTTGAAGGACCAGCTTTCAAATTACTTAAGGACAAACACAGAAACTACATCGAGCTCGAGTACAACTTTGAACAGTGCTACTTAGCTCTGACAGATCAACTTATTAGAAAAATCGGGTCCAGTGATTTGATCACTTTTTTTCCAGCGATTTGAGTCCAACTGTCTAGCGATTTGATCCAAATTTTTAAGCGATTTGAGTACATCACGCGATTTAATTTAAAAAAAAGTTTTTAGGCGGAATGATAATATCAAATAGTAAATCCTTTTTAGTATTAAAATCCCTATCAAAATGCTTGTAATTATTGTATACATGCATGAAAATGCTACTTAATCACTTTATATTTAGTTTACAGGAAGAACACGAGCATTGGAGCAAGAGACGCGAGATTTGGATGTGAAAAACGAGCCAAAGAAGAAACTCAAGGCCAGTTACGGCGTAACCTCCCCGCAGGAGTTACGCCATAACCAAGATTAATGAAGGAATGAGTTAGCACCGAAGTTACGACGTAAATGCTCCATCATGCTTACGCCGTAACCAGCATCGTTAAGGAAGGATGACTTATCCTAGTCATTGTTACGGTGTAACATCTACGTTAGAGTTACG